>SZWC01027940.1:10843-27614 GCA_023375785.1 Penium margaritaceum | reverse complement strand
GGGGGGAAGGGGGCAGAAGTTAAGAGGATAGGGATTGGTTAGGCGACTGGGAAGGGTTGGGGAAGTGAAGGAAGGCAGAGGTGACAGGTAGGAAATGAGAGACGGGTTGGGTGGGGGGGGGGGAGGAGCGAGGGGGATAGGGGCTGAGGAGGGGCAGGAGGGGAGGGGCAGGAGCGGAAGGGAAGGAGGCTGGGGATACAGAGGTTGCACTGGAGAAATATGGGGAGGGGTAGTGAGAAAGTGAAGGAAGAAGTGCAGGTACAGGAAGGCAAGGAAAGCAGGGAGGACAACAAAGAGGAATGGGACTAGGACCAAGTGATGCAGGAAGGGGAGGAGGACGAGGAGTTAGAAGAGAAGGAGGAGGGGGTAGGGGGAACAGGAGGAGGATGAGGAAGAGGACAAGAAAGAGGATGATGAGGATGGCAACAAGGATGAGGATGAGGACGACAAAGAAGATGACCACAAAAACAACAAAAATGAAGACAACAACAAATGATTCACCAATGTGGATGAAAACAAAAAATACAGAGATGATGATAGGGACGACGACAAGGACGAGGATGAGGAGGAAAAGGACAGGTTCAAGGACAAGGACGAGGATGGCAAGGAGGAGGAGGTGGTTGTGGATGAGGAAGAGGATGATGGTGATGATGATGATGAAAATGTCAAGAATGATGCCGGTAACGAAGATGACGACTATGACGTTGGCGTTGACAACAAGAAGGAAAATGACTGCGACAATGACTACAACAACGACGGCAACATTGGAGGAGGAAAGGGAGGAGTGGACAAGGAGGAGGACAAGAAGGAGGAGGAGGAGGCGGCGGCGGAGGAGAAGGAGGAGGAGGTGGAGGAAGAGGAGCAGGAGGAGGAGGAGGAGGAGGAGGAGGAGGAGGAGGATGACGACGACGACGACGACGACGAGAACGAGGCACCACTCCTTCCACGCCCTGCACGTGCAGCTCCTGTCCAACATGTTCACCATGCGGGTCCTGTTGCTAGGTCTCGTCATGCTCGCAGAGTGCGGACCTTCCTCCACCACCTCGTAGTTGTGTGCTAAGACACTGTTTTGTAGCAGCCACTTCGTAGGCGTTGGCGTGACTATGTTCTCATTACAACCACTGTGGAGCTCCTTTCCTAGCCTGTTTTTCTATGAATCACAATGAATTTTCCGTTCCCAGTGGTTCTTCGGTGCTGTGAAATGTTCTGCTTTGTCCTACTGTTAATGGGTGTAAGTGAGAATATGCGTGGGAGCTTGCCGCTGACTAGGCGTCAGTGCCTGGTCAGACGGTGATGACATTCAGAAGTCGTGCACACAACGACAAGGGTCTGGCTGGGCGACACAAGGGAAAGTGTCAGAATGCTTCAATAGCATTTGCAAAGATAGATGACAAATGATAGGTCCATGGCATAAGTACCTGCTGCGGCGCATGCCGGGAGTTGCACGAGGCAGTTCAAGATCTCTCCTAAAACCGGCCCAAAACCACTCTTTTGGCCGTAACTCAGAGTAGACAATTCAGAACGCTACACCGTCTGAACCTACTTGTGCAAATACTCAAGCCGGACACTACGACTGGTCGCATGCATGCATCCAACAGCAAACAGTGGACATACAATGCAAAAACATGTAAATCGGGCCCACGGCCAGTCCACAAATGAAATCCTATACGATGTAGAAAACCTGCAGAAGGTCCCATACAGCATCCAGGACTCTGGGGCGACCGTAGATCAGCTCCGAGCAGGTAGTCCACCACGAGACGATGCCCGGGTGCCACTTGGGTCCGCATCAGGGATCTGCACGAGCATGGACACGGTCGAGTGGTCATAATGAATTGTACATGTCTAGAGGAACATCACAAATCACAACACTCCCCCATGACCCGATGGTACGCATGTCCATACACGTGTAGCACTGAAACGAGTGCAAGGACGAGTGTAAAATCAGTCATGACACAGGCACAGAGACACCCCGCACTCAACTACTCTCAGGCAAGGGGCGAAGCCCAACCAAACGAATGGACAGTAAGAACTTCCTGTGCGACAAAGCCTTCGTAAACAAGTTAGCATGCTGCATCTGAGTGCCGATCCATATGACGGAGATCATGTGTCGCTCCACTCGATCACGCACAAAATGATGCTCAATCGCAACGTGCTTCGTGCGAGTATCAAAGATACCAGAGTTATCTGCAATGGCAAGAGCACTCTGGTTGTCACAATGAAGCACAATGCGGGCACTGACAGACCCAGCTCAAGGAACAGGTGCTATAGCCACACTACTTTAGCAGCCTTGCACCCAGATCAACATGCTCTGCCTCCGACGAGCTACATGCAAAATAGCCCTGTTCCCACTCTGCCACGACATAACAGTACCACTGAGGAGGAACACATAACTGGTGCGACCTCGTCCATCTGGGCTCCAGGTCCAGTCGTTGTCAGTGTAGCCGTGAAGAACTACCGAGCACTTTCGGCAAAAGCAGAGACCGAGGTACGGCGCAGAAACCAAGTACCGCACCACTCGCATAGCCGCCTGGGAGCTCTAGCACGTGGAGCCCGCAAAAAGTGTGCAAGCAGGTTGATGGCAAAAACGATGTCGGGGGGTGTGGTAGTGGCCAGGTACATTAGTGATCCGATGAGGCGGTCTCCCTCAACTGTGTGGGATTTTCCACCTTAAGGACATCCTGCCCATCAAGTGTGAAAGATGTGGAGGCCGTGGGCACTGCGCCAAGGAGTTCACTGAAGTGCTCCCCCAGAACACGCGCGCATTGGGCCTGATGCAACAGAAGCGTCTGGCGTTTGTGGTCTCGTACGATCTCCATCCCAATAAACACCGCTACAAGACCAAGATCCTTCATACTATAGGCAGTCTGGAGGACCGCCTTGGCCTCTTTCACGGCCTCCATGGAGGGAGACGCGATCATGAGGTCGTTCACATAGACAAGGATGGCGGTTAACCACTCAGGCACCTGTCGAATGAAAAGAGAGGGATCTGCCTCGCTATGTTCATATCCCGTACGAGTCAGAGTGCCTGTCATCTCATGGTTCCAGCACCAAGGACTTACGCAAGGACAAGGACTTACACAAGCGCTAGACCTTGTCATCGTCCTCAAAGCCTGGTGGCTGGGCCACGTAAATCTCGTCAACGAGAGAACCATGAAGGAATACATTGTTCACATCCATCCGGTGCAGTTCCCAGTCATGCTGATCCACGACACCAAACAGAGCGCGATCTGAGGTCATATGTCTGGCTGTGACAAAGGTGTCGGTGTAATCAATGTCCTTGATCTGAGAGTACCCATTGACAACCAAGCGAGCCTTGTGGCATTCCAATGAGCCATCCAGCTTCACCTTCTTGCTAAAGACCCACTTGACCTGAATCGCCTTCCTCCCAGGTGGATGGTCGACTGGCTCGTAAACTCCATGCTCTCGGATGGTACAAAGCTCATCCTTGCAGGCACTATGCCAAGCGTCGGCATCCTCTGATGAGAGGGCGTCCCTCAGTGCACCTGGATTAGGCGCGAACGAAGGAGAGCCCTAAGTGGCGAGTACACTCGCCTCACAAATGGGCCTAACGTCCACAAGGTCAGCTGCTGCATCACAAGCGGTGCAAAACTCGCAAGTGACCAGATCCTACCCTAGAGGACACGCTAGATATTCCTCTGTGTGATCTGTATGGACACTTAGGCCAAGGGCCTTTGTGCCGGGATCGCCACTCGCAACGATGCGAGTGGAGGGCCTCGGTGTGGGACCTGACACTCGTTGGGCTTCGGAGCCCAACGGTCGAAGACGTCCACCGGGCTCACGCGAGTAGCCTCGGCTCAAAAGACTGACTGTAGGCTCAGAGACATGCACGACCGCATCTGGTGAGGACTATGGCACAGGGGCAGGTGATGCAGTTGGAGGAGAGGCTGGCAAACTGATGGTAGAAGCACGACTGGGTGTGGCAGTAGGACTACCCACAGAGACAAGAGTATCGGTGGACAGAGGGACAAGATCATGGGTGTCTGTGGGGCGTGAGGGCGTAGGAGAGGAGACAGGCTGTGCACGAGGGGTCTCTGGGCCACCAGCGATGATCGGCGGGTCATCAAGAGCAAGAGACCGGGAAATGGAGGGGGCTCAAACGGACACATCGGCCTGACAAGAGGTGCTCGTAGGCTTAGACTGCCCCATCCGTCGATAAATTTCACATGTAGGAACGTGTGTGAGAGACATCAACACAATTGAGGTCAGGTCGCAATAGGTGAGAGATTCAAAGGAGACCGCGTTGCGTGACTCAACTATGCGACGACGGGCGCGGTCCCAAAAACGCCAAGCCTTTGACCGTGGGAAGATGCCAATAAAGGCATAAAAGCGACCCCGCGGAGAGACCTTGGACCCCTGCTGATCCTCGATGTTTCACAGAGAAACCCCTCAGCCCCGGACATGAGCAAGACGCAGATTGACACGGTGGTCAAACCATAGTTCGTATGGTGTAATCTGGTGCAGAAGAGGACCTTCCGGGAGGCGGATCCAGACCCACGTCATGTAGGTGAATCCTTAGGATTCCAAGGATTCCAGAGATTGCACTCAGACCAAATAGCACGAACCGCATCCTCCATGGTGCGGTTCCAGCGCTCAGAGACATCGTTCTGCTGAGGAGTGGCAGGAGCAGAGACCTAATGAAAAACCCCGCGCTCGGCAAAGAAACTATCCATCATGCCAAGAAACTTGCTGCTTCAGTCTGTGTGAAAGGTATGCACCGAGTGGTGCAACTGACGCTGAGCCATCACTAGCCAAAGACGAACCGCTAGAGCGGCATCACTCTTTTGGCGCAGGCTGTAGACCCACCGCATCCGGGTGCAGTCACTGGTCAGGGTCAGAACGTATCAGCCTCCATCGGACATAGATTGACAAGGAGAGGACCGAGAAGGTCCAAATGGACTAGCTTGAGAGGACAAAGGGATCGAGAACGGGATTCAAGGTGGGTGCAGCGATGCATCTTAGCCTGATCACAGAACAAAAAAACCATCTTAGACAGCTTCTTGAAAGAGACCACGTGAAGACCAAGTGTAAGCTGTGTCCTCATGAGCTTTGACACAGTGTCGGAGCCCACATGATACAGACGTTGATGCAGCAGGCTCCGGTGCTCATAAGAAAGGGCACGAATGACAAACACATAAACAGGAGGGGAAGAGGAGCAATGAGAAGAAGAGCTCTGATGAACACGATATAGATCATCCACAAGAGAGGCACGAAGAACAAAACAGAAACCATCAAGAGTAGTCATTATCGTGGAGTCTCTAGTGTGCTCCACTGAGAGTCCCATCAGAGTGCACGCACGCACAGAGAGCAATCTGAGCTTAAGGTTAGGCACAATAAGCACGTCAAAAAGATACAAGGCTCCAGAAGGACCATTGAAGCACACAACTCCAACACCCTGAACTGGCAAGGACTGACCGGAGCATGTGCAAACGGAATGAACAGACGCCACAGGACCGAGGACGATAAAGTCACTACGATGCCAGGTTATGTGGTGGGTGGCACTAGAATCGATGATCCAAGTACCACCCAAATCATGACCGGAGGACGTCACTGTGCAACGGGCAGTAGAACACTTTGCTGTAGACAGGCGCATGGCAATAGAGGAGGGAGAATAACGAAGGGCACAGAGGTGAGACTTGGAAGTCCAATCTGTATTGTCAGGCCCATCATCATCACATGCCAGCTGTGCTCCTCCGCACGAGTCATCACGAGATACAGGAACAACGAACAGACAGTTTATGCACTATCCGCCTATGAGAACACACTCGCACCTCCCTTAGAGCGAAGCGCCAGGAGCTGACGGAGCTCGGTGATGGTGCGGTAACGGAGTTGTGGGTCTTTGCTGCTCGCTAGTGAGGAAGCAGGAATTGCTGCGGTCGTGGGCGCAGTGTGACCAAAGGTTGTACTTCTTGATGCGGACCGCTATGTGTGTGCAGCCTAAAGACCACAAGTGATCCACACCCAGTCGAGCGGCTGCTGGCACTCGGTGTAGCGGTGAGCGCCTCCACAGTTGTAGTAGTGAATAGTACGTCCATGGCTACCGCCTGATGACTGCTGCTGCTATGACTACTGCTGGCCCGAGCCATATTTCTTTTTACCCCTCTTCCCCTATGTTGCTACCGCCACACCCTACGTCTGTGTCGGGGTAGCCGGGATGGAAGGGAAAGAGAAGAGCGTGCCACGAGATGGAGAAGGGAAGTGTGAAAGAGGCGTCGGTGGTGACACGATCACCGGTGGAGCAAGTGAACTCTCCTGATGGGCGGCGGCTGCCTCACGAGCGGAAGTCACTTTGAGGAAATGCTGATGCGCCCAAGGAAGAAGCAGAAGGGAGGTGGAGAAGGACTCAATCACGGTGTTACTGTACCCTAAGAAGATGTCTGTGTGCTCAAAATGGACTCAGATCATGATGGTGTGAAGTGCCTACATTTGTGTACCTCCTGAAATCCCAAAGCGCGTGTAGATGCACATGGCGCGCAGCCAATATTTGGTTGCGGCCTCAGTAGGTCCCTGACAAAGGGAATGGAATGCGCGGATGTGAGCCGCACAGGTGGCATTCGTCTCTACAGCAAACATGGATAATGCGAGCTCCCAGCCCCGACGTGGGTCAGCACCTTTTCCTGTGCTGGCTTCTCTAAGGAAAGGACGAAAGTCCACGACAGTCCACGCATCGCACGAGACGCTTTCAGCACCTGAGCACCGTCGTTATCTAGTATTGACTGTGGTAGTAGGATCAAACCCTCTCTTAAGTGGCCCAGATCTGGAAAAGGGTCTCATAGCAGTCAAGGCCATCCTTGCTGACATATCGTGGAGGCGGTGTCTCAAAGTCCTTAGGTTGCCGCTCCGTAGTGAGAGCAACCATAGGCTTGGAAAGATGAGGGATGGGGAAGACATTGGGATGAGAAAAGTCGCCAAAGTAGGGCTCAGGCAAGGATTGGATCTTCGGGAATAGGGAACCCAAACGCGTCTGCAACTGGCGGAGACGCTTCTGAAGTAAGCAAATCTCCCTCTTGGGAGTGTCATTATCCATGCCTGGCATGTCAGGGTCCTCCTCCAAAGGATCAAGATGTGGCAGGTGTAGTTGCTAGGTAACTAGGTGCGTTGAGTGAGACAGGGCGGGTGAGAGTCACAAAGCGCAAGACACGCCATGGACGCGGCCAACACTTGCCTTAGAAAACTTGCATGTCACATCGAGATAAACGTGAGTGAAGGGAGCGAGCAAGATAAGAACACATCGATGAGCACGCGCCCACACCAAGCATCACGCTCGGGTGGGCCAGTGCCGCCACCCGGGGGTCAAGCCCGACCACTCGAAACATTCCGAGGGCGGCTAATCACCAGTGCTCGGCCAAGGCTGGTACAATTGCCCCCTAAGGATCAGCACCCGGGAAATAGGCAGCTCCCCCAAATTACTCAAGGCAAGAAAACATGATGAAGGGCACGGTAGTGAGAACTTACAAGCCCAACCATCGACCACATCACAGAGTCATAGAAAAACTCATGCAACAGCCATACATGCGCCATAGGGTACTCCTGGGTCCAGCACAAGCTTGAAGGTGTCTGAGGCTCAAGTTAAAACGAGCTCTCCTAACGCTTCCCCAGGTAGGGCCATTTTCACTTAATCTGTACATGTGTGTGTGCAAAGTGTGGAAGACAACAGGGCATAGAGTTGTGAGTGGCCAACGAACTTCAACACTCTCCCATGACCCGCAGGCAATTAACCCACACACATGAGAGGACAACAAGAGGGGATCACGAGAGGTGATAGAGATGCACCATAGCCAATCAACCTAGATCATGAGGACAGATGAGACCAACAGAGTGAACATCACTTTTGAAGACATTACGACTAAGGGCCTTAGTGAGAAAGTCAGCTCGCTGACAACGTGTATACACCCCCGAGCAACCTAGGCGATACTAGCAGCAATGCACTCATAAACAAAATGGTGCTCAACATTGATGTGCTTGGTGCGTGAACGATGCATGCCACTGTTTTCAGCAATGGATTTTGTGCTTTGTTTGTCAAAGCGTAGAGGGATGCAGCAGATGGGAACACGTAACTGTTGCAGCAGGCAACACATCCAAACAACCTCACACGTGTCTGCACCAACAGCAACATACTCAGCCTCAGTATTGCTCCGAGAAGCACACCCTTTTTTGCCACTTTTCCAAGAGACTGTGGTGCCACCGACTAGAAATTTGTATCGTGTTTGACTGCACCTATCGGAATCATGCGCCCAGTCACTATCTGTGAAGCTGTCCACCACAACGAAAGTACAGTCCAACACGAGGGGTGGAGAGGGTGTAGTGCATAACCTGCAATGCTACCTCGAGATGACGCTTGCGGGGACACTGGGAGAATTGTAACAAGAAGTTCATAGCAAATGGCACATCTGCGCGCATGGTCGTGGCAAGGTACATCAAGGAACCAATGACACGAAGGTAATCTCTCACATCGACCATCTCCCCCAGTTTGGACAGATCCAAGGACTTCAATAGGGACTGCCCAGCGGGTGTCGTAGGAGTGGACAACGTGGGGATTGATGTGAGGAGCGGGCAAACCACTCTCCCAGGCTGCGTACTTATGCGGCCTGATGAACATGCAAGGTGCGACGTCCACGGTCACGCTCCAACTCCATGCCCAGAAAGACATGGGCTGGACCAAGGTCCTTCATCTTACATGCTGCCTAGAGCAAGTTTTTGGCCATTGTAGTAGATGCAGCGTCAGGAGAGGCAATGAGAAGATTGTCCATGTAGACAAAAACAGCGACAAGTGGCTTTGTAGGGGCACTGAGGAACAACGTGGGATCCACATCGCTCCTTCTGTACCCCCCTTTTTCAAGGGTAGATGTGATCTCTTGGTTCCAACAACGTGGGGATTGTTTCAAGCCTTAGAGGGCCTCACGCAAGCACCATACCCAGTTTGTTCCATCTGAGAAGCCAGGTGGCTGCACCATATAGATCTCCTCATCCAACTTTCCGTGGAGAAAGACATTGTTGACATCCATCTGCTCAAGCTCTCGGTCATGTTGATCTACCGGGCTCAGAAGAGCCCTGGCTGTGGTGTAGCGACCAACTAGGGCAAAGGTCTCGTCGAAGTCAATGTTGGGGATCTGAGAGGATCCTTTTGCAATGAGACAAGCCTTGTATAGTTTAAATGTGTTGTCAGGATTCAGCTTGCGGCGGTACACCCATTTGGCAGCAACCGCCTTGCGACCCAGTGGGAGGTCGAGAAGCTCATACACACCGTGCTCAGACAGTGCCTCGAGCTCTGCCTTCATGGCCTATTCCCACAACAAGGAGTCAGAGGCCGTGCGGGATGCCTGCAGAGTCAACGGCTCAAGAGGAAGAGGAGAGAGCTCAGCGGCAACGAAGCACGAGGCAACATACCCAGCTACGGAGGAGGACAGAGATGAGTGGTACTCCTTCTTGATAAGAGAGTAGCCAAGCGCAGTGTCAGGAGAGTCAGGAGGCTGACTGGGTGGAGGTGAGTCCAGAGGAGCGGTGGACGCTGTGGGAGATGAAGACAGTGAAGGAGACAACTGCAGGGGGGAGCTCAGCTCTTCCAAAGAGGAGATTGAGGGTATTGAGGGACACTCAAAGGGGAGAATAGCAGGCCCAAAGGACAGAGAGCCACCCCCACCCCAAAAGGGTGGAGAGAGGGACCCATCAAAGCGGGGAGACTCACGCTCAAACAAGTGTTCAAGAAGAATGCATCACGAGACCCAACGACACAACACCGGGAGGTATTCCAGAAGTGCCACGCCTTGAAGAACGGAGAGAAATCCAAAAAGACGCAGAGACGGCCACGGGGAGACAGCTTACCCTCCCGTTGGTCCGTGGGGACCCACACAGAGGCAAGATATCCCCAGACACGGGCAAGGCGGAGGTCCGCCCACCGACCATTCCAGCGTTTAAAGGGAGTGACAAAGTGGAGAAAGGGACCATGAGGGACACGATCCCAGACCCAGGTCATGTAGGACATGGCTTCAAAGGCAAAGAGAGGAGATTTTTTGGAGGCAGATTGGAGGGAGCGAACACTATCAGCAAGGGTGCGGTTCTAGCGTTTAGAGACATCGTTCTGTTGTGGGGTGTAAGGGGCACAAGATTAAAGTCGAACACCACGCGACTCAAGGAAGTAAGAGGTGGGGCCAAAGAACTCACTACCACGGTCGCTGCAAAACACGCGCAAAGACCGCAGATAGGCACGCTCAACCTGTGGGAGCCAGGACTCAATGACATCAGTGACATCACTCTTGTGGCGAAGGGCAAAGACCCAACGATACCAAGAGAAGTCATCTGTCAAGCACAGGACGTAGCGGACGAGGCCGCCAAGAAAGTCATGGGGCAACGGACCCATGACATCAACGTGGACAAGATCAAGAGGGTGTGGGGTAGTGGTATTAGAGGTGGAGAAAGGGGAGCGGTGCATTTTACCACTGGCAAAGTCAAGACAGGTGGACGTGAAGGGCAGAGCAAACGTGGCCAGGTCAAGGCCGTGGGCGGGCCGAAGGCAAAGAAGGCAATGGATGGCGACAGTGTGAATGTGGCAAAGGCGACGATGCAGGGGATCAACATGCTCTGGGGACAATGACGGAGTGACATGAACAAGAGCAAAGGCAGCGGAAGACAAGGGCAACGTGAGAGGAACACAGAATAGGCTATCACAGCGCACACCACAAAGAACAACATGGCCACAAGAGTGAAGAGATAAAGGCAAGGCCACGGCTGGACGAGAAGTCCATGCCTTGGTCATCAAGGGTGGTCACAGAGAGAAGACTCACCTCAAGGTCAGGAGCGTACAGCACGTCAGGGGGGTAGATAGTGCCACCGGGACCAACAAATCGGACGACACGAATACCTTGGACAGGGAGAAGCTGGCCGCAGCCAGTGTGCACGGAACAAATGGACTGAACTGGTCCGAAGGACACAAAGGAGGAACGACAGGAAGTCATTTGGTGTGTGGCCCCTGATTCGATGATCCATAGGCCAGGCAAGGCACAAGTGGATGGAAGGACAAGACATACAGCGATGGTGCCACGGGCAAAGACGGAGGAAAAACGACCGAGACGAGTGGGGAACGTATGAGAGTGCCAATCCTCAATCCAGGCACGATCAGCATGCAAGTCCTCTTGGACACCACCAGAGGAAGTACCACGGAGAGTGACATTGTACTCACAGACAGACGCATGGGACTTGCCACTCACACTCTCACCTCCCTGAGATCAAAGGTGGAGAAGCTCTGCCAGCCAATGCTCAAGAGTGTGCTCCTTGTCACGGCGATCAGAGGAGCGCTCCGAGGAGCGGTCGGACAAGCGGTTAGAGAAGTGCCCATCGTCACTAACCCTATGGGGCACGGGGTAGTGAGAGGACCGGGAGCTGTAGTAAGGAGGACCGGATGGTGGAGGAATCCAGCCCCAAGGGTTGGGTGTAGGTGGTGTTGGTTGGAGGAGGCAAGCGTGGTGAAGACTGCGGAGGAAGAAGAAGAGGAGGAAGAAGACGTTACTATCACGGGAGCAGTAGTGGAGGAGGCGGTGATACCAGTGCGAGCCCAGTGAGCACGCATGGACGATGCAAGACGCGCATTGTAGCGGGGGGCAGGACATTTGGGCAGAGAGTAGCCGGAGGCGCCACAGTTCCAAGAGGTGACCTCAGCAGCAGTGGGGGCCGAGTTCTTGCCACCGCGACCACCCCCATGCCCCTTGCCCCCACGACCACCACCACAGCTAGAACCACCACTCTTCCCGCAATAAGCACCCTGATTGGAGTGCGGTGTAGCTTGAGAAGAGGAGGAGGTGGAGGTCACTGAGGTAGAGGAGGAAGGAGAAGACGTAGTGATAGCAGCACGTGTAGCACGATGCATGCGCTTGTTCTACAAGGCGTTCCACCAGTCATGGAGACGTGAGGCAGTGAAATCAAAGAGGGGGTCGATCCTGGGTGGAGAATCAGTAGGCACCGGTGCAGAGGCAAGGCGCTCGAGTTCTGCTTGAGAGACATTGAGATACAGGTCAAACAGCTCAGGAATGAGGTCAGCAACGATGCACATGCAAGCTAAGAGAGGACAGAGGGCGGCCCTTCCAAGGTCTCGTAGCAAGCGTAGGTTGCGAGCCCAATACTCATCTGCCGTTTCGTCCATCCGCATCTGCAAGGTGTCGAACGGGATAGTGAGGGCACTCTAGGCAGCATGCCCAATCACTGTTTTGAGGTGGCGGATGAGAGCATAGGCGCAACGGGATCAGCAAGGGTGCCGCGAGAAGGGTCTGCGTTGTACATACCAATTTCATCAAGGAGATTTTTGGGTCCTGCATTGATGAGGGCTCGCACAGTGTGAACGGTCTTTGCAAGCTGTGGTACGAACGGCGGCTTGACAGGGGAGTAGTACTCCCACAGCAGCTCACCCTGGGCCCACGTGCTAAAGCCCGTTTCCCAGGATGTGAAGGTGAGTTTGGACATTAACTGTGGTGGTGGCATCTCGAAGTCTTTTTGCCGACTGGGAGAAGAGCACGGGCGAAGGCTACTGTTGGGAAAGAAGGGGAAGAGGATTTGGCAACGCCGCTAGTGGGAGGAGCCGACAAATCTACCGAGCCTGACTTTGTAGTAGGAAGAGCTGCAACAAAGCCGCTCAATGACTAATGTGGCCACTGTGGCCGCTAGTTCGTGCTGTGCTTCCCGTCCTTGATGGAGCTCATCCTGAGCTCTACGAAGCTCTACTTGCGCCTCACTGAGAGCGGCCTGGAGGGCCTCTTTAGTCTCCTCTGGCCCAAGCATGATGAGAGGATGAATAACCCCGAATGCAAGTGGACTGACTTGGTGTGAAGAGTGTGAGAGAATGCAACAAGACAACGTGGGATGCAATGCACTGCTCACCCAGCTAGTGGTGCGCATGCAAAGTGAAGAGAGGTGGGACAACAAATGCGGCAGAAGAGAACCGGACCGCCACCCACCATACGATTGCCACGGTGAGGCACAGAAGCCCCGTGGCGGTAGCTACGGCGACCGTAGCTGAAGCTCATGTCACCAGAACGACGGTGGTGATGTGTGGTGTGACATCGCGAGGAGCACCGGTAGGTGTCAGCACTGCGGCGGCGGTGGATGCCTGGATGGATCCAACAGCGCTGGACGTGACGTCTGCTGCAATGGAGGCTACTGTTACAATAGAGAGTGCTACTGCTATGATCTGTGTGGCAATGTTTGCAGCAACAATAGCAAGCAAAGTGAGAGAAGCTGCACTACGTGCGCATGCCTCGATTCCACGGCCAACGGCCGTTTGTGTAGGAACACGCAAGGCCTTGGCCGTAGCTGCGAAGGTAGCCGTAGCACCAGCAGCTGCGTTAAGTAGAGCGACTGCTAATCCTATGGAGTCAGTGTGGACGGGGAGAACGGGGATCACACCAGACACCTCTGGTCCCGTTGATGCCTCGGTGGATCCTGCTGCCGTAGGAGGTGGGGTAGAGTAGGAGCAGCTGCAGGTTCAGTCGACTCAGAGGTGCAAGGAGGTTGCATTCTTGGTGATAGTGGTGGTGACGATGGAAGATCGTTCGGGGTGTAGACCTGGCGATCTATCTCCTCCCGCTCGCGTTCATCTGTTGCGTTAGCATCCTCTTGCCAGTAGGATGATCCAGCATGCGCACCCACAGAGGGGTGTCGTCGTCATCAACCAGCGTGAAAGGAGATTAGGGGCTGCTAGTGCAGTTAAGAGAGACACACTGAGATCACAACACTTAAAGCTCAGGCTCAGCTGCATGAGCGTAGTGTGATGCAAGGGAGAGGAACTACATGAGGTGCGGGGGCAAAGAGTGCTACTGTGAGAGGTAGGTGGAGCAGTGCAAGGTGAACGGTGGTGAAGACCCAAGTGCATGGTGAGGTCCTTAACCAAGCGAACCGTACCTCTACCCTATAAGAAGGGTAGTGCCAAGAATCGGGGGAGAAGACGTTGCCGTTGTGGCTGCCGTGGAGATGCACCTGTCAAAGAGATGAGGAAATTGGAGCGCCGGCGACGTCAGCTACTGCTGCGATCAACGGCTACGGCAAGACTGTTACGTTTCAGAGAGTGCGGAGTGTGAACTGGCCCCAGAGTCACGGCAGGGTCGCGAGCACTTGCCAGTGGACCGAAAATGGAGCATGCAAGATGAGGCTGAGCGAATTTAGCACCGAGGCCCCGAAATAGCCGGGGGAGAGCGAGATGGTGCAGCGGGCAGAGCGGTGACATGGGCCGGGCTAGAACTGCATGTGCGAGATGGTGCAGGGGTAGCGAGAGTGCCACACGAAGATGGAAGAATGGGACGCGCCGAAGAGACGACAGGCCCGACAAGATGTTGCGATATGTGGAGTACTGCCCAATTGGCCGAGAGGTCCTGGGCGCTTGACGCACGGGTCTAGGTCGTATGTGTCGCTGGAGGTCACCCCTGCTTGCTCTGATATGAGTAGTTGCTAGGTAACTTCCTAGGTACGTTAAGTGAGACGGGGCGGGTGAGAGTCACAAAGCGCAAGACACGCGATAGACGCAGGCAACACTTGCCTTAGAAAACTTCCATGTCACATCGAGACAAACGTGGGTGAAGGGAGCGAGCAAGGTAAGAACACACCGGTGGGCACGCGCCCACACCGAGCATCACGCTCGGGTGGGCCAGTGCCGCCACCCGGGGGTCGAGCCCGACCACTCGGAATAATCCGAGGGCGGCTACTCACCAGTGCTCGGCCAAGACCGACACCATGGCCCCCTAAGGATCAGCACCCGGAAAATAGGCAATTCCGCGAGCACGTTGTATTGCAGACATAAAGTTGTCGAGCTCTAGATATGGGGTCATTAAAGAGCGGTCTGTGGATATGGGGGATCGATTGAGAATTTGATGGGTATATGGTTACAGCCCGGGGGAATTGTTGTGCCAGGCGGAGGGCAGGATGGATCTAGGTTTTTCTTTGGAAGGCCGGATAGGATTTATTTTGCCGATGGCGGGGTATACGAGGGTCAAGGGTGTCAGAATAGGGGGGAATTGGCAGTTTCACCGTTTCTCCTTCATGGTTGTGGTGACACATTGGATCGCGATCGTACGCCAGTGGGTTGCAGGCTGTCAAGTCCATGGTCCGGCTGTCCGCCTGAGGGCGTCGGTTTGCTTTAGTCTGCGTTTACGGAGAAGTGGTTGGAGAGTTGACGACAGAGGGCGCCAGCGCCTTCCCTGTTCACGATTGAAGCGGAGAAACAGTTCACGTCGCGAACTCTGTTTTTCTCGCGAGAACGGGAAAAATTCGTCACAGCTTAACCCGAGGTAGACCTCAAGCCGCCCGTGGCGACGGCGCCGCAGGTTCCATGCTGGGTTTCGGTGCTTCTGCAGCAACCCCCTCAGGTTGTGTTGTTTTCTCGCTCTGGATTGTGTCGGACACGTCAGCTCGCGCCACGCAGACTGCTCTACTGCGTAGCGTTCTCGCTCAGCCTGCTGCGACGGCTCGCTCGAATCACCTGGGGAAGCTTCATCCAGTCTGGACCTTTGAGGCCATCGCGACTCGTCGCCTCGCTTCGCCCACTCCACGTGTCGGGCCCACGCATCCGAAGCGCTCGCGATTCGAAACCATTCCCTCAAACGCATTCGGATCAACTCGGCCCATCCCACTCCCTGCCCCCCCCCCCCCCCCCCCCCCCCCCCCCCCACCCCCCGGCCNGCCACGCAGACTGCTCTACTGCGTAGCGTTCTCGCTCAGCCTGCTGCGACGGCTCGCTCGAATCACCTGGGGAAGCTTCATCCAGTCTGGACCTTTGAGGCCATCGCGACTCGTCGCCTCGCTTCGCCCACTCCACGTGTCGGGCCCACGCATCCGAAGCGCTCGCGATTCGAAACCATTCCCTCAAACGCATTCGGATCAACTCGGCCCATCCCACTCCCTGCCCCCCCCCCCCCCCCCCCCCCCCCCCCCCCACCCCCCGGCCAGGTACCCACGGAAGGAGATCCTCCCCCACGACCTGACGCGCAGACCGCACGCACCGCGCAGTGCCATGCTGGCATTGCCGCTAACATCCGAAGCATCAGCGAGTGCATCATCAGTTGTGTAATCGTTCTACAGTGACGCGTGCTGCAGCCGTGTGTGCAGTTGAGCTTTTCAACACCTGAGAAGACTACAGTAGTACTTCCTACACTACCTGTTCTGTCCTCTCTCGGGTCAGCCACCACCGCCTCTCGCCCTCTTTAGTAGTAAGCTGTTGCACGCTCTCCGGCTGCGGTGTTCCTGCTCCACTGTAGCAGCACCATCACCGCCCGACGCAGGAGTAGCAGTGACAACAGCAGCAGCAGCAGAAGAAGAAAAGCAGCAACAGTGCTGTGCAACGATAGGCGGGGACCGTACGTCCACATCACATTCCTTGCGACCCAAGTCACTAGGCAAAACAATGGCGCGTTCCGCAGTTGCACCAGGAACGGCTTATGCAGTGGCATTGACGCTCCTGCTGACGCTGCTGCCATCATCTGCCGTTGCCGATGTGAGTGGGCCCCAGTCAAGGAGATTGCACACCGCACGTCACCAGGTTTCCCTGCATCTTGTGGAACTTCCGTTCCATCTCACTCCTCACTGGGCAGACCACACATTTCCTTACCTCTCGAGATCCACCCTCATCCTCCTCGTCCTCGTTCTCGTCCTCGTCGTCGTCCTCCTCTTCCACCTCCTCCTCCTCCTCCTCCGCCTTCTCCTCCTCCTCCTCTTCCTCCTCATCCTCCTCCTCCTCCTCATCCTCCAACTCCTCCTCCTCCTCCTCCTCCTCCTCCTCCTC
>SZWC01027939.1:2024-14386 GCA_023375785.1 Penium margaritaceum | reverse complement strand
CTTGGGCTCAAGCAACTCCTTGTAGTTGGCATGCTGCAGATAAGCAATGCAAACCTCCTCTGCCTTGGCTGGGCTCTTACTGATGGACTGGCTTTCCAGTGGAGAAGTCAGTGTGGCAAACGGTAGCAGCTATAGATGCTATAGGGTGCGTTAACATCTGTGCTTAGAGGTGGTGGTTGTAGGTACTTCTATTTGTAGCTTGTGCCTCTGTGTTTTCCGCTCACGTACAGCTGCTTGGATAGTGCTACACTCAGATACCAATGTGAATAATGCTGTGGCTACATCAATGATTGTGTCCTGCACCTACAGTTGTAGGCAAGCCCCGGCCTTGGAGCTATTGTTGCAGGAAACAGATGGTGCAAAGGATGGCATCTTTGGCTGCTAACATTGATGCCGGTAGCTCCTACTCTGCACCTACTGCTACTTGGTCACATCCATTCTCATGTATCTCGCTTGGCCTGTGGCTATAGCTAGGGCTATGGCTACAAGGCTAGCTCCAGCATAAGATCTGGTACTTTTTCTAACAGAGAATGCTGGTAATAGGGTCTTCAACGTGCTATACTGGACACCAATAGTTATGTCCGTGCATCTGTCACAACTGTATTGCACCTGTGGGCTAGAGGCAGGTTGTAGGCGATGATTCTGGAGATTGGTGTGGGAACTGGTCATGGTGGACGGAGGCAGTAACTGCAATGATGCAAGGACTACAAAAAACAATTTGGCTAGATGATGTCATCTTTGTCTTCTCATTGTCTCCTTATCATAGGAAAGACGAGGAACTACTTCAATGGTAGCTTTAGATATCACAATAGCTGATGTCAGTGGAGAGAGTGCACGGTTGTTGATGTTGTTAGTCAGCATCACTGTCATCTGTGGCTCCTTGCTATATGTTAACACTGAAAGGAGTGAGTCCCGTTGCTTCTTGCTGCATGCACGAGAAAATACCAACTGATACCTTGAGCACTCAGGCGTTGTAGTAGCATTGCCAAGAGGCCTTGCTTTTTCAACAGCTGGTGCTGCTACTTAGGAGACCTGAGACTGGTAGTGAAAATTGTAGGCTATAGCTAGAATGCTGCTGCTGCCCATGTTGATAACATGAAGCATGATTTATGGTAGGTATGGTGTGAAGCTGAGACACACAAACACACACACACACACACACACACACACACACACACACACACACACACACACACACATACACACACACACACACACACACACACACACCACACACACGCGTACACGCATACATAAACACACACACACACACACACACACACACACAAGCACAAGAACATATCCTACATCGTTTTTGAAATCATAGAGGCAAGAAGTTATACCTAAGAGAGGATCTTCCCAGGGTGATCTGATACCAAAAGTTAGTTCAATTGGGTGAGGATGGAGCAAGAAAACACGAGGGAGCAAGAAACACCATGAATCAATGCTCACGTACCACATTTAGGAAGAAAGAAGAGCAACAGTCGAGTCAGACTCAAGGGGAGGCGGTAAGGCACATGTGGTGAAGTGGCCCCAACTGGTGCATCAAACGTGAGGTAAGCTTGCCACCACCCTTGGAGTGCATCCAGCAGTCATTAATCAAATTAAGAGCAGCAGCTACCGAAAAAATCATTGGGGTAGTACAGTCCCAGAAGGATGAGAAACAGAGAACTAACAATACCCACAAGGAGTTTTGCAACAAGTATGTGCGTTAGCATGTGCATGCTCATACATTGCACACCAACTTAAAGTGATTATGGACATGCATGGAAGTCACAAGCATAAAAAAATCATGATGTAAATGTATTCAGCTCTTTTGGCAATGTCATCTACTCATTCCAGGATTTGCATGACTGCCATGTATTGTGTTATCAACTGGAAGAGGTGCAATCTGGGCCGGTATGTGTGTGTAGCGGAAGCAGAGCACCGCTAATTGTAAAAAACTGTCCAAAATGTTTTCCTAACAACACAATGTATGTGTGAGTATGGATTTAAGTAGGAAAATGTTACATCATAATGCATATGTCCAGAAAGCAAAAAAGAGAAATTCAACTAGAAGTCAATTGGTCAAAAACCTCACTAGGGGTTTGAGAGTGGTTAATGGGTCATGTGTCCTTCAAAGGCAGGGAAGGAGACACAGGCAGTAGGACTGTTGTATGGGCTTTGATTTGTCTAAGCATTAGATGGTTTCATCCATTGAGTGCATCGTGATTGATCCCCATGATGCTCCAGCAGTTGCTTTGTTGCTCATCAAACACGCCTACAACATTCCAGTGACAAGGTCCACCCATTCAAGTCTGATAGGATGTTCAGAGTAGTAAGAATTCGGGCACTTGGTGGTTTGTGCTGGCACCTCAAGAGATTTCCTGGTGTGTGCTTGAGCTTGAGGTGCCAGTGTCACGAGACATTGTTCTGTCTGATCACAAACTATTTTTTCCATTTGTGTCTTTCATACATCTCAGAGGCGAAGATCTGGGTATCCAAAAACATGATCCGGTACCTCGTGAGACCTAGTTTGTGGTTCTTCTGTTTGCTTGTCATAATGGCACTGTACCATGGAGTTTGGACATATATTCTCTCAAAATTTGAGACCAAGGCACTTGGTGGCCTTGCTTGGTTGTTCTTAGCTTGTTTGGTACGTCTAATCCCAGTCTAATCCCAGTCATTGCAGCAAGCCCACCATGTCCAGTCATCCCCGCTGTAGGTTTCCATTTTGCCCCTAGAGCTCATGCTTTCTCTAGCATGGGCCTGCAAGCCTAAAAAAAACAATACACAGTATCAGATTACAATATAACCCTGTGATAAAAACATCAAAACAACATATCAGAGACGTAGCTGAGAATCGCCACGTGGTTCCACGCAAGAAGTAGCGTGTGGTAGCGATAAACCATTCTGCCAACCAAAAAAGTCGAGAGTAATAGAGATGGATGCAGCTCAATATTTGGGATTTATAAAACTTTGTTGTCCTTTGGATGTTTTCATAAGTACTATATCACCATGCTATAGTGAGCATCAATGAGCAGCGCAGTGCTGTGTGAAAACATTGTGTGCAAGTAGCGTGTATAGCATTATAGATTATGGGGTATAAAGTCGCATGCAAGTGTGCATTTGCCTGCAACGCCTTGGATCATTATGCAATTGTTGTGGTAGCATAAAAGACACAATAATGTATTGATTTTAACTACAACATGCTACGTGTTAATCTCATCATCTTCTGAATGCGCCTTGTCTTTGAAGCTTGTTGGTAGGTTGTATGGATGTGTTCAAGTGTTCAAGCATGCAAGTGCGTAATGGGTACTTTTTGTCGATGTGCAAAGTGCAACAGCAGCAGTCACTTAGTGTTTCTCTGGACACCAATAGCTACACTAAGTCGTTGTAAATAGAAATAACAGCCGCTATGTTGAATAGCGTCCATATTCTATAGTGTTGAAGAGAAATCAACAAGAAGCATGTAGGAGCAACACAAATCAGTGAGGGAAAACCTTTAGCGTTGCGCAGCATCATGGAATGGCCAAAAGCAGCATGCATCACTAGTATTCTTTCGGGCTACGCCTTTCATCTCCTTCCTCGTACTTCTTTACACTCTATCCGTGTAGGTCAACTGTAACCTATAAGCTCCCAACTCATTCTTTACACTTCATGCGACGTCTTTTCTCCATTTTCCTTGCCATTTCCTTTCCCCTCTCATCCCTGCCTGGCTCTTCCCCCACTCACCTTGGTTTCTCTATTATTTTTTCCTGTTTCCTTTATGCTATTGGGTTGTAGGTGTGTGATTCTCCTGCTATGTATGTCGCTTTCTTGTGGCCCGACATCATACTCATGCTGTGTATGGAACTTAGAGCATCATGCGACTTTGATTCACTGTGTTGTGTGCTGGGTTGTGTGTTGGGTTGTGTGTTGGTGGATCAAAGTGTGGTGGTGCAGGATGAGTGTCCTGGCCTTACCATGTGGTGCTGTTGGCGAGACCATTTGGCCTCACCATGTGGTATTGCTTGTTGTGTGAGGTGGCTTTTGCATGTGGTATTCCAAGCTAAATTTGATGGTGTTATGTGTTGCTTGTCCCTGATGGTATCGGGGACCATTGACACATGCTAAATCCGGTTGAGTGCCATAGGACCTATTGATCTTCCAAGCTCATGGTATTGTGCTCAAGCTTTCTTCTTCCAGCACCCATCCTCACTTGCGCTTTCATGCCAAAGTAGCTAACATTTTCATAGCTATTTTACCATGCATGGAGTAGTCTGTTGTTAATTTTCCAGATTATGCCATGGAAATTATGATGGCCTTCACACATGAATCTGCTTGTCAATTTGTCGGCCAACTTGTGTTTGCACTTCACCCTAATAATGTGCAATGCAGATGTTTCTCGCACCGATCAATCTTTTCAAACTGTCATCATAGGCACGGAGCGTACCATGTGGTGGATTCTCCACAATCGTCTTTGATTGGGATGAATAAAAGTAACAATAGCCACTACTACATGGAAATTTATGTTTCTATTTCAAATGTTTTGTGTTGTTCTCGTGATGTCCCCACACTCCTGGTTATGTTGATTTTGGAATGCGCACATTTCTTATGCGCTCAATAGGAGGCCCCACATTGGTCCATTCCCTACGTTGTTTTAGTTTAAATTTGTTTCGTTCTATTCCTTGTTTAAACCCGCATCCCCCTGTATTGAACCCTCTTTGCACTCCTTATAGCTCTCGAAGGAACTTCTCCCTCATGGAATCAAGAGCTAAATTTGGTTAAGTAGCTAACTTACGACAACTGTGCTCACACTTCGTCTCACCACCCAACTCCCTCGATCCATCTTCCTCTCCCACCCAACCTTCTCCACACATTCCCCCTTCTGGCACACAAAATATACACAAAGGTCTTCATCTTATAACATTTATCACTTGCATATAGAGCCTCAGTGTTACGTTATAGAAACTTGGAAAATAAACAAAAAACAAAGTTACCAGTGATATAGACAAAGACACGAAACAGGCACAGAACTTGGATAAGAAACGAGAACAAAGAGAGAACATGTGTATTATTTATGCTTTCAATAATTAATTTAACCATAAGCTAAGTTGGCACAAGACTCTCACCTCCCCATGTGACAAAACACCGCAGTTTCAAAATGATCCGGACCGAGAAACCTCACAACCTACGTGATATGTATTTCCAAGGAGCACAAAACGAAACACCCCGTTGAATCCCACTTTACATGGTTATGAATGGAGGAAATCCTACCCTTGGTAATGGATGTTCAGTGCCTTATGTTTCCATACATCCGTATCGGCCTTTATGGTCATGTAGGGTGCAACAACGATGTAAGTCCCTAGTGTACTGGTGCTAAGCAACTGGACGATCGTCATTAAGGATGATTAGCCCGCTTCTTGTCACGCTACTACTAATGGCAAAAGCATTATTGAATGTGGTTGGATATCTTACAGGCCAAGGACAACCATGCGTCTTTGTGCTCCTCAATGTGGACATCCACTGAAGTTGGTTTTTTTTTTCACTACAAATCTCAATGCAACAGTTTGGATCACCAGCCATTGCATATGTATACTCGAGTACTACATTTGGCATAGTCAATGGCTTTATCAACTACCATCACCCAATAAAATTCTTCCTATATGTCGTAATTTGACAATGCTCTTTAAAAATACCTCTAAGGTCATTGTGGAGGAAACATGGTTGATCATTGATTTTGTTTGCTAGTGACGATCTCATGAAACATGTGTGTGGTCTGCCATGCAGGCCGAAATTTCATGAGACCCTGCTCTCATATTCGACTCATTAAGGGGACAATGACTGCTCATATCAAAGAATGTAAATGGGTTGGTGGAGTGAGAGAATTATGTCAATATGCCTTGACCTGGTGGACAGAAACTTCACCTCATGCCGATGAAGTGGGACCGTGGTCATGTGCTTCTCAATCAAATCTCTTAGCCTCTTACTTGCATGCAATATTCTTGATAATGGAATCCAACCAAAAGCCATGACCCACGTGAGAGGCTGTAATGTTAATGTACCTTTTGTTGGACAGTTTCATGGGAAAATTAAAGCATAATCCAATAGTTTCACATTTCAATCCCTTCTCACTCTACAACATTGAACATTTTGAGGAGGTTCATGCAAGCTTCAAGCTCCTCTACAAATTTGGTCTTAGTGAGTGTACTTTAGGCTCTTCACAAATATAGCAATTGCATCATGGAAATTTGCTGTTGCAGGAGGTGAATGTTGAGGATCTTAGCCAACAAAAGGGTTTGGTGAACCGTTTCATTGTTCTTGCCCTTATCTCGTGTCTTTTGACCAGCCTCCAACTGCTTTGGGTGAGGTTGTAAATGTCGTGTCAATATGAGCACACTCTAGAATCTTTGAGGAGATGTGTTTATGAGTGATTATTCACTTGATGGTACACTTGTATTGATGATGAGAGTTAGAGAGGTAAGTAAACATGTTCAAATCTGGGAGCTCAAATAAGACATAGCCAAGGTTTTAGGCTTTCAAAACGTGCAACATGGGTGAGTTTACAAAGTGTAGGAAAATCACCACGTCAGGTGCTTGCACGTTAGCAGGAAATGGTAAGAATGAGATTTGAATGAGATTTATATGAGACTAAACTTTAACCCACTCGAAGGTGTAAACATCTTCACCAAATTTGTTTAATGGATCCATGTTTCTCATAAGGTCATGAAGAAGACAAATATTGCAACAACTACAGACACTTCAGTTTTGCAGTTATGGCGCTTGGATCCACCAATCTCATATCAACATGTAGGGTGACAATGAACTTTATCTTTATCTTCATAAATGATTATGTGGGAGTTTCAGTGCCCCTCTCTGACCTCAATCGTACAACAACTGACGGAAGTTAGGGAGCTAGCAGATAATATGTGTTTACCCCTTGAGAAACGCTCTCCCCTGGATGGTAACCTTACATTTTGTAGGTCCAACAAAGGAATATCTCATGGCTACCATCGAGACTGGTGGATAACTTGGAGGCGTTCTCTTCTTCGACAACATTAGTGGTGAATAACCAGTTGCAAACAAATCGATAATATTATGCAAGAGGGGAATAATCTACCTGGCACGTGGGAACGAGATTTCAACGACTTCGCGTAGATTCATGAAATAAGGGTGCTATCTTGAATATCGGTGATTCATCGTCTATATAGATCATCCCACTACACAATTGACCAAGTATGAGCTGTCTACAAACTCGATGTATGGAGTTCCTTGAGTCAAATTCCAACTACGGCATCAAGTACCAGCTTATAAAAACAAACCTATCGGATTCTCTAAGCCACAAACTATATTCGATGATTGACATTTGCATGTTACACATTTATCAAGACTCGTATCTTGTAAGGCCATTCACCAAGGGCCACGAGAAGTTTTGTGTGAATAAAAAAATACCGTTTTTTTGTAAGAACCACACTGTAGAAAAGAATTTCCTTGCCGGGTTTTCCTATGACATAAGAGCAAGCTATGACACATGCTGTAAGAGGAGTGCCAACAAACCTGTCCAGGGACACACTTTGGCGATGCTAAGACATTGAAAACATAATTGAAGTATGACGGGAAGGAAAAGATGCAAACTGGCATTGTAAACTACTAAAAGACGTTCAACGTGCGTCGACATCATTGGTGGAGATGCACCAACCCCCTGCTTTGCTTCAGAAGCTACTGATACCCAAAGATTTGTTGCCGGACATCACCATGGATTCCGTGACTGGTTTGCCTGTCACACCAAAATGTTTCGACGTAATCCTTTTGGTGCTCGACTGATTTTCAAAGCTGTCTTCCTTCACCCTTGCGACGACCACGGTCTCTGCCAAAGGATTAGCATGCTAGTTTCTCAACAACGTATTCTGACTACATGGAATCCCCTACAAGTAACAAAGATGATATGTTCACCAAAAAAATGGCGAGAGAAAACATATCGCTGTGGTACTCACATTAACTGTCGACAGCCTACCCTCCCAACAACGTCGGAGGGACTAAGTACACAAATCAGACGCTAAAACAACTACTCCAAATGGCGTGCATGCCACATGGCACTTGCCGGACAATAGAATGACCGACTTTTGAGCTAGTGTACATTCCTCACACCGTGCGTAGAGCTTGAAATTAATTGATAACTCGGGCAGGTTTGTTGACTTCGAGCAACGTTATAGGAATCCAAATGAAGCAGCAAGACTTCAATACCATCTGGGATGAGAGTTGCTTGATGTTTGCAAAGCCTATAGGGGCCGTGAAGCAAGCGCAGACAAGAATTGGAAGGATACCGAGGTACACAAGAGTGGTCATATATTCCTAAGCTTGGAAAAGGTCCAATCGTAAGGACAGTTTGCACGAAGCTAAAACCTAAGTGGTTTTGGGCCATGCGGAATTGAGGAGATGCAGACACTTATTTTCACCAAGCTAAGACTACATGACAACATCGACATCCACATGGTGTTCCTCATCACCCAATTCAAAATCTATTGGACCCAAGGAAGCAATTTCTTGTCATGGATGTACTTCCAAGACAACTTCTTGAAGCCGAAAAGGGAACGAATTAAAAGGTCAAAGATATTGACGAAGAAAAGTGATGGAGTATCTCAAGAAGTGGCATGGATTTGATGCATCGCTTTGTAGTCTTGAGCTATGCAACACTCTAATGGATGTCTATATAATGATCAATGGTTATACTGGCGAGCACTAACTAACGAAATGCAAAACACCGATATGTCGCAGCTAAAAGGGTAAAACTATCCTGTCCTTGACATACTCCAGTCCCAAAACTCTGCCGATGAACAATCCTATTCTTTCCTTCATGGCCAACCGTGCATGGACCTCTGTATCTTTACGCCGTTTTGGCGAGGGCATGTTTTTCCAACTACCTTGATTTGCAAGGCGATGTTTCAGGAGGTTTGGCCACTTCCTATAAGTGCCGTCAAAACTATTGGAAACCATACCAGACTTTTGATAGTATGCGATGAATCTCTCGATTAACTATGAATAGTATAGGTATACTCCTTGATATTCTTGAATCCCCTGACTTCACGGCGGATTTTGTCGAAGAAGCGGCTCACAACATGGGCTTATTGTGAAGGAGTACAACCTTTGCTGAATGATACCGCAAAGGGCTCATGTTTGGGTTATTTTATGATGCACGTGTGTATGATTTATTTTGAAAAAAAATTGGGGGACCGTTGTTTCTCTCTGAAGCGTGGATTCCATGGAACTCACAGAATTAAATGACGCATTAGAAAGGGCAGCTATGGGATGCAAGTAAAAGTTCTCATCAAGGGAGATAAGGTCTATGCTCGGGTGGTCAAAGGTGATAGCGATGAAGTTCTTAAGGTTTGCACCCACCTTCTACCTTCCTGGTCCTCACCAAATCATACAAAACTGGTTGGGAGGAAAAACATCTTTTCAATAACTTCCCGTGGACCTAAATCTGTTGGGAACATACACATTTGTCTCATGACCTTCACAAGAAGGACGTGATAAGCACGACATCCATGACAAGCATCGTTTCTGGTTCCATTGCCGTCGCCTTGTGCAATCGCTCCACGAATCCTGATGTGAAAGGCACTTGCCCATTTTTTCACCATGACAAACTCACGGAGCGTTGTTTCCTCCTCTGCCCCCACCCAAAGCTCACACTTGTCGCCTCTACCATAACCTTTTTCTTAACTCTCTTCAGATCCCATGGATCTCATCTTCACCCTCCTAGGCCCACTACCTTAAGAAACTGCGTGGAATCTTCTTAGCGATATTGCTGCTGACTAGGCGTCAGTGCCTCCTCAGACGGTGACAAAAGTCACAAGTCGTGCACACAACGACAAGGGTCTGGCTAGGGGACACAAGGCAGAGTGTTAGAATGCTTCAATAGCATTTGCAGAGAGAGACGACAAATGGGAGGTCCATGGCATAAGTACATGCCGCGGTGCACGGCGGGTGTCACACGCGGCAGTGCAAGGTCTGTCCTAAAACCGGCCCAAAACCACTGTTTTGGCCGGAACTCTGTGTAGACAGGTCAGAACGCTACGACGTTCGAACATACTCATGCAGAATCTCAAGCCGGACACTACGACTGGTCACATGCATGTATCCGGCAACAAATGGTGGACACACAATGCAAAGACATGCAAATCGGGCCCACGGCCAGTCCACAGATAAAATCCTACAAGATGTAGAAAAACTGCAGAAGGTCCCAGACAACATCTAAGACTTTGGGGCGACCGTGATCAGCTTCGAGTACGTACTCCACTGTGAGACGACGCCCCGGTGCCACCTGGGTCCGCATCAGGGATCTGCACGAGCATAGACACGGCCGAGTGGTCACAGTAAACTGCACAAGTTGATAGGAACATCACAAATCACAACAAACAAAGTTTCTTGGTTCGTTTCAGGTTACGTTATGCCATGTCATATGAGAAGAAAGGTAGGCGCTTTCTTCGTTTTCCCCAGTTTTAAAGATAGTCGCTGTCTTCCCTTCAAAGAGAATGTATGGCCCATATTGTTCATTTTCACGACGAAAGTGGACCAAAGCCTAATCCTAGAAGTTTGACTACGTCTCACGCTGTGTTTGAAAGTTTCTTATTAATGAGATCTGATCTAGTATGCAGTTTCACCAGTCCTTAATTGTTTTGGGGAGGATCCCAACGTTTATCTACACTTTTCTTGGTGACATGATTTTTCGGTCGGGTTCAAACCCTTTGCCGGTTTCGGTCCTGATGTAGCCCCGCCCACCTTAGTCACCACCATGGTGCCCAAAAGAAGACGTTCTTGTAAACGGCTCAAACCTTGATGACTGTTACGATTCTCTAGCGCCGACCACAATGAGCCGCGTGAATTTCGGGCGTCTAAATTTAAACGTTTCCTCGGCTTTCAGGTAAGCTCGACCGCTGTGCAGTGGTCCATCGAGGCGTATTGCTCTTGGCGCAGAGGATTTCAGCGATCGATGAGCTCATCCAGGCCAAGGATGATTCTCTCCGCATTCCTCTGCAATTGAAATATGCCACCGACTTCACCCTTCTCCTGAGTTGTCAACCCGCGACTCTTGATGAAAGCATTGGACATGAATTTCCCGCATTCATTGTCATTTCCATTCATTGCTCTGCATACGGGGCTGCCGGAAACATGCAGGTTTGGGGGTACAAACCATGATGGTCACCGTAAACGGACATTAGAATGCAAAGGTGATGGAACAATGCGCATGGATACACGCACATGGTCACACAACAGGCTTCATGCTGCTGCTGTTTTTGCTCGTGTACTTGTGCCTAAGATTTGCGTCATGATGACGTACATCCTAGCAAGGTTTCCACCACATGCCCCGTGTCGATCGTGTCCGAAGCATTGTCGGTCGTTCGTGCAGCGCTCCTTCTCGCGCGCGTCGTCGGTTCAAGCGTACGTCCTTGGCCACGGCTGGCAAAGGGTGAGTGGGAATGCGAGTTAATCCCACCCCCAAGTTTACCCACCCACCGGTCGTCGTGGATGGTTGAGGGGAAACATGCAAAAAATGGGTGGCGGACAGGTTTGTCGCGTACGTGAAACCTCAGCGAAAACCCTTAATACGCGACTTGGCGTCCACAAGACCACGTCAGATACGAAAGATATCAACCATCCTTGACTGTACCGAAACATTAAGCGTCTAGCCATAATTTAAGGGTAGATTAGAAAGAACATGCTATATCTATATCTATATCCATATCTATACCTATATATATCTATATCTGTATCTATGTATATATATATCTATATCTATATCTATATCTATATCTATATCTATATCTATATCTATATCTATATCTATATCTATATCTATATCTATATCTATATCTATATATATATCTATATCTATATCTATATCTATATCTATATCTATATCTATATATATATCTATATCTATATCTATATATATTTCTATATCTATATATATATCTATATTTATATCTATATCTATATCTATATCTATATCTATATCTATATCTATATGTATATCTATATCTATATATATATATCTATATCTATATCTATATCTATATCTATATCTATATCTATATCTATGTTTATATTTATATCTATGTCTATAATTATGTATACATGTTTGCCGATTTCTATATATATACATATGTACACATATCTTACAACTAGATGTACAATTACATCTTTGTTATGATCTACATATGTATGTATGCCATTACTTATACTTACGCATTGATATGTCTATGTATGTATGTATGCATTAAAGACATACATTCTATATGTAGATACATAACATGGGTTTTGGTTTATAGAATTGATTTTTGATGTTTTTTTCCTAGATGCTAGATTTAGATCGATCGAAAATAAGTGTATTTGGTTTCCAT
>SZWC01027938.1:1460-25658 GCA_023375785.1 Penium margaritaceum | reverse complement strand
ACAAAGAAGGAGGCCGTCATCCGCAAAGAGGGCAAAGGTGAGGTGATTGCGCGTGCCAAGAGGGAGGACGACTTGTACCTGCTACGCGCGAAGATCCTCAGCAGCCGGGTGGGGTCCAACGCCGCCAATCTTGCAACGAAGGATGGAGGAGACCTGGACCTATGGCACCGCCGACTCTGCCATATTTCTCCATCGACCGTGAAGGAGATGGCTAAGAGGGAAGTGGTGCGGGGTCTCCAAATCAGCGGCCTTGAAGGAACCAAGGAGACCATGTGTGAGCCATGCATCAGTGGGAAATCAACTCGGCAGCCGTTTGTTGCCAAGGGGACGCGTGCATCGGCAAAACTGGCTGTGGTACACACAGATGTATGTGGACCGCTTGAGAGCTCCATCGGCGGAGCTTGCTACTTCCTCACCTTCATCGATGACCACAGCCGGAAACTCTACCTCTACCCAATGAAGCGGACGAGTGAGGTCCTTACGTGCATGCAAGAGTTTGTGGCTGATGTGGAGCGGCAAACAGAGTTGAAGGTGAAGGCGTTCTGGAGTGACAACAGCGGTGAATATGCGGGGTGCATTGGGTAGATGAAGAGCAAGGGGATTGAGTGGCAGAAAACAACTCCACACTCCCCACAACAGAATGGCGTCGCAGAGAAAGCGAATCACACAATCCTTAACATGGTGCGATCCATGTTGAGCGACGCCGGCCTTACACAGCGGTATTGGGCAGAGGCGGCAAAGACAGCAGCGTACATCATGAATCTCATGCCAACCAAGCCGCTGAAGGACAAGGGGAGCAATGCGTGGAAGACGCCACGAGAAGTGTGGAGCGGGAGGAAGCCGGCAGTGGGTCACCTCCGCATGTTTGGTTGTGTTGTAAATGCAATGGTGCAGGCACGTGAGGGACGGAGCAAGTTGGACCCGCGTACCCGCCGGTGTATTTTCCTTGGATATGAGAGCGGAGGCAAGGCGTATCGGCTCTTTGACCCAAGGAGGCAGCAGATTGTGCGGAGTCCCGATGTCACGTTCCACGAGAAACGCCGTTGGACAGACAAGGAGGCAGGTCTCTCCAAGAGGGGGGAGTGGATGCCACTCCTTGAGGGGGAGATGCCGGAGGACGTGAATGAGGGTGACGTCCTCGCAGCAGCACCAGCCGGATATGATCGCCCGAGGGATGGGCGAATGGCACAAATTGTTCCGGCCAGTTCGGATGAGGAATCCGAAGCACCAGAGATGGACGTGGAGGTAGGGAGTCGACCGATGTCTCCAAGGTCTCCAAGAGAGGAGGAGCAGGCACTAGGAGAGGATGGCGCCAAAAGGGGACAGCAACAACGACAACCGCCTCAAGAGCCCCGCACGAGTAACCGTGTTCAAAGAAGGACAAAAAGGTATGATGCCAACAAGGGCATTTGGACTGGGTTTGCACAAGCCTTCTTCACGCAAGAGGAGCCTCAATCTTTAAAGGAGGCACTGCAGCGGAAGGATGGGGCTGAGTGGGAGGGAGCAATAAAATCCGAGCTTGCCTCCCACAAGGAGAATGGCACTTGGGAGCTGGTTGACCGGCCGGAGGGCGAGAAAATCATCGGCTCCAAGTGGATATTCCGGAAGAAGCTCACAAAGGAGGGGAAGGTGGAGCGGTACAAGGCGCGGCTGGTGGCCCAGAGAAAAGGGGAGCACTAGATAAAGGATATACCCAGAGAAAAGGGGAGCACTACAACGAGACCTTTGCACCAGTTGCCAAGTTTGCCTCCATCCGTACTATCCTCTCGGTGGCAGCGGCACGCAACTACGAAATCGACCAAATGGAAATGAAAACCGCGTTCCTCAATGGCGACCTGGACAAGGAAGTCTACATGGAGGTGCCAGAGAAGGTGGATGCGCCGCAAGGGAAGGTGTGCCGGTTTCGCAGGGCGCTCTATGGACTGAAGCAAGCTCCGCTCATGTGGTACCTCAAGATGGATAGTTTCATGGGTGAGCTTGGCTTCAAGCGCTGCGAGGCCGATCACAGCGTGTACGTGCGTAATCAGCCAGGACTCCACCAAATTGTCATCCTCTACGTAGATGACCTCATCCTTGTGTCTTCGGATGAGGGGGAGCTCAAGTTCCTGAAGCAACAGCTTGGTGGCTGGTTCAAGATGACAGACATGGGCGAGCTTGAGTACTACCTTGGCATCGCCATCAAGAGGGACCGCAAAGCACGCACGCTGGAGATGGGCCAAGAAAAATATGTGCAGGAGGTGCTCTGTCGCTACAACATGGAGGAGTGCAACCCCATCGGCACACCTATGACAACGACATGTGAGCTGAGCTTGAGCATGGGCCCAAGCACGGAGGAAGAGAAGGCGGAGATGGCTGGAGTACCGTACCAGTCCACAGTTGGCAGCATAATGTATGCCATGGTGGCGACGCGGCCTGACCTTGCCTTTGCTGAAGGACAAGTGAGCCGCTATGTTGCTGATCCGGGGCCGCTACATTGGCAAGCGGTGAAGAGAATCCTCCGCTACTTGAAGGCAACGACACATTCGCGACTTGTGTTTGGAGGGGGAGCGCGGACTGACTCCCTCGAGTTGGTTGGCTACTCTGATGCTGACTGGGCAGGTGACGTTGATGACCGCAAGTCAACATCAGGCTATGTTTTTGTGCTTGGTGGTGCAGCGGTGTCTTGGGCAAGCCGGAAGCAGGACAGTGTGGCTCTATNTATGACAACGACATGTGAGCTGAGCTTGAGCATGGGCCCAAGCACGGAGGACGAGAAGGCGGAGATGGCTGGAGTACCGTACCAGTCCACAGTTGGCAGCATAATGTATGCCATGGTGGCGACGCGGCCTGACCTTGCCTTTGCTGAAGGACAAGTGAGCCGCTATGTTGCTGATCCGGGGCCGTTACATTAGCAAGCGGTGAAGAGAATCCTCCGCTACTTGAAGGCAACGACACATTCGCGACGTGTGTTTGGAGGGGGAGCGCAGACTGACTCCCTCGAGTTGGTTGGCTACTCTGATGCTGACTGGGCACGTGACGTTGATGACCGCAAGTCAACATCAGGCTATGTTTTTGTGCTTGGTGGTGCACCGGTGTCTTGGGCAAGCTGTCAGGCAGAAATCCACCGTAGCTCCACGGGGGAAAAGATGTATCCGCAGAAAGCAAGCTCCGCGGATCGGCAGATCCGCGGACAAGACCCTGCCAAGAGCAGCAAGCACGAAAGGACACGCGTGGAAAGCTGGCTCCCGCACCAAGATTGCGGTAGAGCATGGGGTGGCGCGGAGTCCGGTGGCGGTAGCGGGAAGGACGGCCCGGCGGGAAAGATCGCGGTGGAAAGGGAACAGAAGCCGAATAATGGAAGGAGGAGAAGGAAGCTGGAACATCGGACGTGCAAGATATCCGCCGACCAAACCAAGAGACAGGAGAACGGTGGCAGGAACGCGACCAATCTGAACATAAGGCTGACAGCGGCAATCCAGGAGGAGAGATGGGAGGGAACATCGCGCAGATGGAAGATTCAAGGAAGAATACGAAGAACCGCGTGCAGGACTCGCGGGTGGAGAAAAGTGACCGGTAGAAGATAGTATGTGTGTGAGGACAAGACCCATGGTACGTAGCCGCACCGCGAGGAGTCCAAATAGAGGAAGTAGGTCAGTGTGAGAGCGATGAGACCGACAGTGTGTAGTTACACTTTGCGGAGTCCCAAGTAGAAAAAGGCCTGACTGGCAGTAGCACAAGTGCAACTCAGGCTTGCTTGCATTCGAGAGCATTCTGTGTACTCCGCAATCAGCTTTATAAAAGTCCTTTGCCTGTTCTCATTTCCTGTGTCCCGTCCGTTGCTCTCCAACCCTCTATTGTCCGCGGAGAGTGGTCTGCGGATCTGGGAGTTAAGCGCGTTAAGAACCAAGAGTCCGAGTGAAGGAAGCAGCTGGTGGTCCCTTGCTTGCACGCGTCCACAGAACGAAGCTTCCGCAGAGAGGAGTCAGACGCCACAAGGTGGTGGACTTCCGTGTGGCAAGAAGTGGACCACGGAGCATCAATCACCGGTGAGGCATCTGCGCCGACACTCCAAGGTTGGGACCAGCGGATAACAGCTACTGCCTCTTTGAGTACGAGGGAAGCAGCAGCGGTAGAGTGTGTGTTCCGCGGATCGGCGCGGAGCCCGATCATCCGCGGAGAAGAACAAGAACGCGGAAAAATTGGGGGTATCAGTGTCATGGTGCGGTGAGTGTGGACAGTTCTTTGCTCTTTGCCAGCAGGACTGCACGTGCCCTTCAGATCAGTCATTGATGTCGGCAGCCAGTTTTGTGCATTGGGACGTTGGACGACGGCAACAACAACCATCGGCGCGGTGCTTCCTGCCACGACGGGCCGCGACCTCCGCGGGAAGTAGGGATTCCTCATTACCGTCCCGCACACCAGTCAGTTCCTCACCAGGCCCCGATCCACTCACCCAGCACCGACGAGTGACTGAGTGGTTGGAGCAGCTACACAGGCGACGTATTATGGATACACTGGGCAAACGCGCGGAGGTGGAGAGCATCCACAGCTATGCCAGTCATGGCTCAGCCCAGCATCACCAGGGGCAGGAGAGCCAGCATAACATGCCACTTGGGGCACGGTGGTTCTCAAACGAACCACCTTCGCTGGAGGCATCTTCCGGTGGTGGAAATCCCGAGGCTTTCTGCGGATTGGTGTATCAGCGTCGTGTCGGACAGCAGCAGCAGATTCCCGGCAAGGCAGAGCCGCAACCCGCAGACCCACCTGTGCATCCGCAGCCCTTACCGCTGAGCCCCCAGGATTCAGGAATCCCCAAAGCACCGACACCAGACGAGCAGCAGATCTCAGCGCAGCTGCAACATGTGCGATTCCCTGTTCCCACCTTGGGGATGCCCCAGGACATGAATCCGCTACATCGGGTGATAGGGGCAACCCTGGGAGTCCCTTCCGCGGAACCACATGTGCACGCCCTGAAGTAGCAGGCGATGGCCACATCGGAGCAGGTCACGGGGGTCCTGCAGATGCGGTCGTCTGTGTCCGCGCAGGCACCAGAAGCCGCGCTATCACCAGTGAACCACTTCCCCATGAACCAGACCCCACTGATCATGGGAACAAGAACCGCCGCGCAACCCCAGTTGGTTGGAATGACCCAACCACCGAAGTACCCGCGGCAGCAGCACACGGATGGTCAGGCAAGTCCGGCGCAACAGCTCTCCGCATCACAGTAGAACCTGGCCATCCTGCCAACCGGGGCGCCCCCACAGCCGCCGACGCCAAATGCACCACCACAGCAACCGATGAGGAGCACTACACAGGTGGCGACCATGCCACACCCACCTGCGATGGGGCTACAGCAACCACCGCATCTGCCACCACAACTCATGGTGCAGGGGGGGACGATGGCAGGGCCGCCCACGATCACGCAGCCGCCATCACAGATGCCTCAGTTCGGAGATAGAACGGTCCACCAAAGGAACACGCTTCCGCTTCTCCCATCCGGGACGCCGCCGAGCCATCAGCAGCAGACGGTTGGAAGCGGAGCACAGCCAACGAACATAACACAGTCTCCCGCGGTCACACAAGCACTGTGGACACACCAGGCGCAGCAGCAGATGGGCCAAGTGGCGGTTGGAATGGTGCCTCATACGCTTGTGCCCAACATGAAACCGCAGATGTCCATGCTCACCTATCAGCAACTCCCCCACCAGCAGCCAGTTGGAGCAACGCCAGTTGGAGGGACCCACCAGACCTCATTGCCAACACAGGCCGCACAGAGCAACGTGTACCTGCCCCCACAGCAGCTACCTGGGAACCTGCACCTCAATACCAGCGCGGGACCAGCAATTCACCCCCATGCCTCAGCTGCAGCCCCACCGGCTCAGATGTATTGGGTACCGCAAACAGCGACAGTACCAGTGCAGGGGACTCCGGTCCCGCCGCCTGGGACAACATTCTTCTCAACACCCTACACTGCCTCCACACCCACTCCCTCCTCCTGGTACATGATTCCCTCTCCCACGCAAGTCAGTCTTCCAACGACCGCGGGACAACCACAGATGCCGATCCCTACGACTGGATACTCCGCAAATCCATCTGCAAGCGTTCCGGTATCGCATGCGGCTACTGCATTGGCGGCTAACCACAGCAGCGTACCGCAGCTACAATACATCTGCTCCGAGCCCGCCAACATTCCCCGATTAGACTCCTTCAAGGGTGCCCCAGAGGAAGACCCCTGGGTCTGGCTTAAACAGATCACTCTCTACGCCAGCATTGGCCAGATTCCGCCCGACCTATGTCTCGCCACCGTAGAGCTCCACCTCCAAGGGGCGGCAGCAGATCGGTACAATGCGCGAGCCCCCTTCCCGTCGTTCGAGGACTTTGGCAACGCCCTCATCGAGCGCTTCAAACAATTGACGAAAGAAAAAGCGCTGCGGAAAATTGAGAAAGAGGTGGTGCACAAGGATGAGGACATCTTCCGATTTCTGGATCAGTTTCTCACCTGGGCCTCTGTGGCTAAAAGCCCGCAAGGAGAAGGTCTGCCGCTATGGGTCCTGCTACAGAATCTCATCCGCGCACTCCCATATGAGATTTGCAGTCTGATGATTGCTGACCGCTACCTGTCCCTCCAAGAGGCGGTCCAAGATGCCACAGCCATCTTCACCCGGCAGCGGTCTACGCGACAATACCAGGGCAGCGATACCACTTCATCCTCACACGCGCATCCTCCGCAACAGCAAAAGCCAAAAGCTTGCTACACGTGTCAGAGTTTGGAGCACATCGCCCGAGACTGCCCGCGGAAGCGGCAAGCGGCACCGCGCCCCGAACCGCCTGCTCAAGACCCCATGGTGCAGCAGTGGCAGCAGTATTACAATCAGGCATGGCCAGGGCCGCAGCAACAGCAGCAGGCAAGGCCGGCACCAGAACATCCATCCCAAGTTACCCCCGGCGGTCAGGGTATTTTGCCCAACCCACCGGCATCCGCGAACCCTGCAAGCGGAGCCCGCAACGTCAAATTGGGATTGCCAATGGCGGAAGACGAGACCACAGAGGTGCCCCCCACTACAGAAGAGATGACCCTCATCGCTCAAGCTCAGAAACTAGGTCTGCGCATATGGAACCTGCAGGAGGCAGTCAGGGTACAGGAGGATTTGAGACGCAAGGCTGAGGAAGCGGAGGAGCGACTCCAGGAGGCCGTTGTACACCGCACCGTCGCACTAGGAAAGAAACGCCAGGCGAAGCCACCAACCTCGATAGAGGAGCAACCGCCTTTGCCTGCACAAGCGCCTACTATCGCGGAGGAAACCACTGACCCTGTCCAGCGACTCTTTACTACCCCAGTTGCGGAAGTCAATTTATTTGAGTTTCTCCGCATCCACCCTAAGCTGGTGCCGTGCTGAAGGAGGAGTTCACCAGGGCGAACCAACGCCTCCGAGCTGTGGGTATCTCACTCAACTGCATCACGACAACACCCGGCATAATGAACACTCGTCGTGCGGTACCCAAAGCATCGCTGGCTCTAAGTCTCGCGGACGAAGAATGGGGATGGGCACCACAGCCTCTGGAACCACCGCGACAGGACGATGGCCACTACGTGGTCGCCTGCTGTGTGGTCTGGATCTGCAGAAGGAAGTTTCTGGCCATCATCGACACGGGAGCCACCCACACCACCGTGGCGTTCCGCGTCCTCCTCATGGTCGGATGGGCGGATCGTACGCTTCCTACACATGGCATCTTCACTAACTCGGCGGGAGGGATGGACCAGGGAGACGGGGAAGTCCACGGCCTTCCCATACAAGTGGGGTCCTTTCATGAACCAGTGAACGTCCAAGTCACGCAAGCGCGGACGTTTGACGTACTCCTGGGCATGGATTACTTAGTGCCACGGCAAGCCAATCTCCTCGTTTCCCTGGGAATCATGCAGCTGAGCTCCGCGTCTGGAGAAGAAACATACTGCCCCATTACCATTGGTCACAGGGTAGCACTTCCTGTCACCGGCGGTGGATCCTTTTCCATACTGGATGCCGCGATCAAAGACTCCCAAATTCATTCAGGCAAGACCCAGTCCCTTCCAGCAGAGGCACCTGTCGTGGAGCATGTCTCAACCAGTGACGTGCAGGACCGCGCGGAGGAGTCCACGGAGCCTGGCGTACAGACCAACCTCCTGGGATTATGGAACGGGGGACAACGAGTCTTTGGAACTAGCCTCCCACTAGAGGAAGAAGAGGAAGTTTATCCCCTCCGCAAAACAGTAACGACACCACCACCAAAATGGGACCACATGCTCCACTCACGACTCTCACTCACGCAGCGGCAAGACTTCTCCAACTTACTAGACTCGTTTGCGGACATCTTTGCTGGATCCACAGTTGACTTAGGAGCCGTGGAAGCGTTTCACGTCATCTCCACAGGGGACCCCGCACCCACGAAACAGAAGGTGCGACGCATCCTCCCGGAACAAGAGAAAATCATCACAGAAGGGCTCGCGGAACTCAAAGCGCAAGGGGTGATCGTCCCCATCGTCAGCCCCTGGAGGGCCAACCTGGTCATCGTAGGGAAGCCGGAAGGATCTAAGCGATTTTGCGTCGACTTCCACGACCTCAACCGAGTGACCGAAGAAGATGCATACCCCATGCCCCTCATTGTTGATATACAAGAGCGGCAACAGGGTCGCGGATGGTTCGCAAAACTGGACGTCAAGGCTGCCTTCCATGCTGTCCCCATGCACCCGGACTCCATCGCCAAGACAGCATTTGTGACGCCAGAGGGGCTGTACGCGTTTACGCGCATGCCCTTTGGACTCCGCAATGCCAGCGCGACGTTCCAACGGGTCATGGACTCCACCCTCCTCGGCATCCCCAACGTCAGTTGCTACATCGACGACATCATGGTCGCGGCCCACAGCTTCGAAGAGCTCTTCTTGTCCTTGGCCAACGTGTTTGCTGCTCTCCGCAAAGCCAACCTCAAGCTCAAAGCAGCCAAGTGCTCCATTGGAGCCGCGGAAATCGAGTTCCTTGGCTTCGTGATGAGCGCGGACGGCATCAAAACTGACCCTGAGAAAATTGCGGCGGTGCAAGAATAGCGTCAGCCCACATCCGCGGGACAAGTCAAGATCTTCCTGGGCTTCGTCTCTTTCTACCGAAAGTTTGTCCGTGATCATGCACGCATCATCAGACCACTCCAGCAACTGACGCACCAGGATGTACCCTTTGACAGGACCCCAGAATGCGCGGATGCCTGGAAGGAGATCAAACATCGCCGGGTCACGGTACCTATGCTCGAGTTCCCTGACTTCAACCTGCCATTCTCCGTCACTACTGACTGGTCAAGGGATGGGTTGGGCGCTATCCTATCCCAGACAGTGCATGAACCGGCTCAGAAGGTGATTGCATATGCCAGCCGCGCTCTTACTGAGGGGGAACAAAGGTATCCACCGGTAAAGGGTGAGTGCTTGGCTGTCCTGTGGGCCCTCCAACACTTCCGCGACTACATAAAAAATGGCAAGCCGTTCACGGTCCTTACGGACCATGAGGCTCTCCAATGGCTACTCACCACCCAGAATCATGAAGGCATCCTCACCAAGTGGGCACTCCTCCTGCAAGGGTACAACATGAAAATCAAGTACCAGCCTGCAAACGCTAATCGCAACGCGGATGCTCTTAGCCGATTCCCGCGCCTCGACTGGCCAGAACCTGCCCCGCTGCCATCTATTATCGCGGAACACTCCCCGGATATCCAGGCATTGCCAACAAACGCTGAAGCACAATGGGAGGGAGTGGCGCGGGAATTTGACGAGGATGAACAGGATGTCGCCTTGCAACTTTTAAATGAACTCGACCCCACCGCGGCAGAAACACCCGCGGAGACCCTGCCCACCATCCCCAAGTCAGGGCTCCATCTCGCCAGACGGTACAACCCCGCAATCCGCGGATGGACACTTGAGGAGATCGCCCCCCATCTTCCCCAACGCCATGCACCATTCCAAACCGCACAACTTACCACCACTGCATCACGGACCGAAACCTCCCGCAACCCACCAGCTCCTCCCATTACCACAACCCCACTCCTCGAGAACCGCCATTCCCTCTCCTTAGTCGACTTCCTTCTTCATTCCCCTGAGTCCGCGGAGACTCTCCGAGCCCTCTTCACCACTCACAATCTATCCATTTCTTCTCTTGATGTCCGCCTATCATGCACGAGCGGAAACATTATCAGTACCCGCCTGCTGTCCAGATGCATCCTCCTCACCCATGCTCGCGTGCATGATGCCGCCACACGCTCTCCTCGCTCCTGGTCCCCAGCGGCACTCATTCCTAGGCCATCCACACCGTCTGAGGCCCACGTGGCATGGTGTTACGTGTGGATACAGGGACGCAAGTTCGTGGCCACCGTGGACATCGGCGCCACGCACACCACGATTGCGCTCCGAATGATCCGCTCACTCCACTTGCAACATCTCATCCGGCCTACTTGGCTTCTTCTCTATCTCCACTGGAGAAATCGACGCGCCGCTCGGACAAGTCGCGGGCTTCCCTATGCAGGTGGCCAATGTGCATGCAACGCATACCGTCCATGTCTGCGATGTCCGCACGTACGACATCTTGCTGGCGGCAGACTGGCTCGCATCGCGCAAAGCAGATATATTGCTAAGCTCCGGCATCCTCAGTGTCATTTCGAGTTCCGGTATTCGATCATTCACTCCACTCTTCACTTCGCCCCGACCACTCTCCAGCTCGACACTGCCAACCCTGGCTTCGACTCTCACAGGTACACGACATACACGACGTATTACGCGAAGCCCGGCACTCACCAACAGAACCAGTACCATGGCTCGTCAGCACGGCTCGGGGTCCGCGCCTTCGTCGCGGGGGGGTGAGCCCTCTCGGCGGCAGCTGCGGCGCCCTGCTCTCAACACGGACACGGGAAACCAGCAGACACGGGCACCGACACCATCGACAAGGGTGGCGGCCCCACCGCGGTCGGGTCCCACAACAAGAACACCACAGACAAGAACACCAGCGTCACAGATGGCGGCAACGGGGTCCCGGCCAACACCAGTGACAGCCACGCCAGCAGTAGTTGCGGCCTCACCGCGACCCAGCCCTGCCGCATGCGTAACCTCGACACGAACCCCGACACCAGCAGCGGGCATGTTACCGCGGCCAAGCCCCGCGGAAGGGACACCAACACAAGCCACGCCACCAGCGGCGAGATCGACAGGCTCATCACAACAGAGCCCTGCCACAAGCACACCCCCAACGCGGACCTTCAGGCGCATGGAACCCGTGGAAGGAACAACGCAAGCAACCGCGAAAGCAGCTGCTACGCGGACACCCAGCCCGCAAGAAGGAGCCCAGGCACCAACAGCCCCAGCTCCCTCCGCGGCGGTGACGGCACTCTCCCACTCGCCACCAACCTTGCACGGAAGCCCGAACCGGCAACCCGTGTATCCCCTGTTGGGGGCACGAACAGTGATGGAGGGAGCAGGAACGTACCTTGAAGAAAGTTCGGGGGATAGCGGAGAACAGCCCAAGGCTGCCTTGCTGCTCAAAGTCTTAAGCAGCGTCATGCTTCAATTGCTGGCGGAAGTGCCGGGGGTGATCCGCGAGGAATTCGCGGATTCTCTGTTTGGCAAGATGTGGCTGGTAGTACTGAAGGGAGCGGCAACAGGAGCGATAGCCCTCGGGCTACACGAGAGGCAGGTACAACTGCTAGAGATGGCAGGCGCGGAATGCCTCGTCTTGGCCCTAAGAAACATCCTGAGTATCAACCCAAAGCTGGCAAGCGACATGACAGGAGTCGCGGAATTACTGGACACTGAACGGCCGGATCCGTCACTGGAGGCTGCTCGTGTGTGGTGGCTCAGGGTGCGGAGGGACCAGCGCAACAGCCCAGAAGGACGCTACGTGCATCTGCTCCAGGAAAGGGCCAGAGCCCTCATCCTCTATCAGCTGAACGACCAGACACCAGGATCGGCAGAAGCTCCGCGACGAAGATCCGCAGCAGATGAGTGGAGGTGGGGATACTTGCTCAATCTAACATACGCCAAGTGGAGCGTTCAGTACCCACGGACGGAGTAGTCGCGGATGGCTGGAACTCAGGTGCCGGAGGGGCAATGGATGATGGTCATGGAAAGGTGCTGGACGCTGACACTGTAAAACATACCACGCGCCAGAGTGGCAACGGCAGTTGCGGGGGGACTTTGGACCGCGGTGCGGGAGCAGAAATTGCCACTCAGGGAAGAGGAAGTGCGACATTGGGCCAAGGAGGCAGCTGAAGTATGCGGGGAGGAGAAGAGCAGGAAAGACGCGGAAGTCCAAGAGGCGCGTGATTACGCCCAAAATCACCCCTCAACTGAAGAACATGCAGGAACCCCTACGGAAGGTGTGGGAAGCAGAAGCAGCTCAGACGGAGCAAGCTGCCGTGGAGGCTACGGAGGTTGAAATTCAAGTGACCCAGGAGTGCGAGGTGGCGGCCAAGGCGGAACAGGAGGCTGCAGAGTATCTCATGAAGGAAATCATGATGGATGCAGAGGCAGCAGTAGCAGCCGCGCAAGCGGAGGTAGCAGCAGCAGCGGAGACAAAAGTAACGGCAGCAGCAACAGGGGCAAAAGCAGCAGCGGTGGCGGAAACAAGGGCGATGGAAGCACAGATTAAGGAAGATACACGAACAGCCTTATAAGCAGCCAAGGCAGAGGTAGCAAGTGTAGCGGCAGGGATAGTAACAAGCGCAACAACGACTACGACAGCAAGGGAGCATACAGCCAACAAAGGGGGAGATCCGACGGCGAGAAAGCATAAGACTAGGCACCACCCCCCAGAGATGTCTGCTAGCATCCTCCGGCGGAAGGCACAACTCAAGACCCGAGTGGCAGCGGTGGTGAAGAGAGCTGCGGAATCAGCCAGCCAGACCAGAGAGGCAGCAACCGCAACTGACGACAGCCGAAACAAGGAGCCGGAGCAGACTCCCCCGGGGGGAACCACTCCCGCCTCAAAGGGAAAAAGGGAGGTTGGAGAAATAGCAGTCGCGGAACCAAGGAGACAGCCTCGGACGCACGAGGGCTCCAGCGTCACCCCCGAACAACTGGCGCAAGCTCAACGGGAGGCCGCGCAAGCGGCAGAGCTCCTGATGGCAGTCTTCCGCAAGGTCAACATGCCCGCGGAAATGATGCCGCTTCCGCTGCGCCCTGCTTTGGGAGAGACAGCTGTGACGGATGTCTGCAAAGGGGCAGAATAACAGGGGCGTGGGCAAAAGGAAGTAACAGTGGTGGTGGTTTCCGAGATCAGCGAATCACCGGGAGAGTCGGAGGAGGAGCAGCACCTCACACGGAGCCAGGGGCTGTTGCGAGCTCTAGGAGTAGCTCCACAAAAAAGGAGGAGGTGATTGAGTTGCACCGCGCTGGCGGACGCGGCAAACGGCTGGGAGGACCCACTGAGACTAGACTACACGACCAGTGGGATGAAGGAGAGCTGCGGGCGGTGGGGATTCTGCGGCTGTTCCCTACACCTGACGCGTGGGACAGGGAGCCGCCAGTCTATGATGAAGATAACCGCATGAAGTTCGAGGCCATGAAGGCGGAGCAGGAGGCGAGGCGAGCCCGCGGATTTCCAGTGCGAGTGCCGGAGACCAAACGAAAACCGGGGGAAGTAGGGGCAGAGAAAGCGGGAAGGAAGGGACCAATGGAGACGCAGGACTGGCGGATCTGGCAGACCGCCCATATCCTCCTCCGCGCAAGCAGCAAGGAGCAGCAAAAGGCGGAGGCGCAAAAGGTGTACGCGGATCTGGAGACACGGCTGGGTGTGGAATTCGATCNTGAAGGCGGAGCAGGAGGCGAGGCGAGCCCGCGGATTGCCAGCGCGAGTGCCGGAGACCAAACGAAAGCCGGGGGAAGTAGGGGCAGAGAAAGCGGGAAGGAAGGGACCAATGGAGACGCAGGACTGGCGGATCTGGCAGACCGCCCATATCCTCCTCCGCGCAAGCAGCAAGGAGCAGCAAAAGGCGGAGGCGCAAAAGGTGTACGCGGATCTGGAGACACGGCTGGGTGTGGAATTCGATCGAAGGAAGAAGGATGACCTGGCCCGTCTGTGTGAGCACTACGCATGGGAAGAGGGCCGCCTCTGGAAAGTGACTCCGCGGGTCCTTTGGGTACCTCCGCCCACACTGCACAAGGCGGTGGTGGAGGCCTACCACCGTCATCATCACACCGGCATACAGGCACTAAAGGACCGACTAGCACCCATTGTCCATGTGCCTAACCTGGTGGCCCTCATTAAAGAAGTGGTGCAGCACTGTGCTCCCTACGAGCACGCGCGGAAGACTACACCACGAGACCAGTCGCTGTTTCAACCCTCCCCCATCGGTGAACCGCTGGAGAAGATCATCATCGACTTCCACGGCCCTCCCGCGCACCGCGACCAAGGGAACCGATATTGGATTGCAGCGGTAGACCACTTCACAAAGTACCTCTGGGTCCGCGCCGTGCCCAACAAGAACTCTGCCACCGCGGCAAAGTTCATCCGCGAAGAAATCTTTTACCATTTTGGCGGATGCAGCGTGATACACATCGACAACGGCACCGAAATCATGGGGGCCTTCAGAGCGGAGCTGGAGGAATGGGGGGTCCGCCACGTGCACTCCGGGCGGTACAGACCAGAGTCCCAGGGACAAGTTGAGCGGGTGCATGAGATACTGGAGCGGGCAGTGGCCACCGTGGAAGGTAGTAGCTGGGCGGAGAAGCAGAAGAAGACGGCGTACTTCATCAATATAACACCTAGTCGCGCAACCTCCTCACCTCACATGTTGCTTTTCGGCCAACCACCGCGAGCGGCAATGGGGTTGCCTCAGAAACCGTTGAGGCTGCCACTTGCCCCAGCGGAACAAGGGAAGCGTTCGGTGGAGGAGGAGGACAGGGAGGTTGCGGAGTGGTTTCGCGAGCGCTGCGAGAGAACAAGGGCAATGCGAGCGGAAGCAAGGCTGAGGGGTTCTGTTCCTGCCTGGCGTGGATGTGATGCGGCCAACCGACGGTTGAACCATGGGCTAATCGAAGAGGGCCACTTGGTGTATCTCCGCCCCTTCCCCAACGCAGGACGAGAAGCGGGAGAGCCACAGGGGGTGTACCGCGTGGCCAGCGTTGAGGCAGGGCAAGTATGGTTGGAGGGACTGGAAGGGTTCAGCGATCGCTGTTATCCGGCCACGGAGTTCGTGCTGCTGCCGCCGGCATGGCAGACGCATATCCCAGGGACAGGAAGTCGTTTATAGCCCCTGGGACAGCGGAAGGGCTCGCGGAGCTGGAGAGCGAAGGAGGTACTGGACATGTGCGAAGAACGAGTATCACAAAAGGAGCAGGAGTGGAGCCAAGAACCTGGGGAGGTGGAGGAGGAGGAATCTGATGTCCACGACGGGAGCAGCCGAGGCAGGAGCAGCAGTCGGAACATAAGGGACAGCGGGAGAAGACGAAGAGGGAACCTGCAGGCGTGCCCGAACGTCAGACCCCAGTAGAAAAAACCCAGCAACCATCCCCGGTAACGCCACCGCGGACCGGGGTAGCAATGAGCCCCAAGACCCTGGCTACCTACACTGGCCCATGTGTGTGGTGTGGGGAAAATCTCCCCGCTGAGCCACGATTAAAAGTGGTGTGCCGGGTATGCGGAAATCCCGTGCATCAGCACGCCGGCAGGGCCTCTAAGACTTGCATCGGAATAAACCGCACCTGCTTGCAATGCCTGAGAGAGGCGGCCGAGGAGGAAGCTGTGAAAAAGCGGCAGGAGGAAGGAGCAGGACCCGGCACCGGGGGAGCACCACCCCGTGGAAGGTGGGACCCAGAGGAAGAGGAGGAGGAGGAAGAGGAGGGGCCCAGTGAGCGACGGAAAGGCCCCGCGCACAATATCTAGGGCTACAATGAGACAATGGCAGGCGGAGGGACGTGTTGCGGCAGAAGAGAGGAGGCAGAAGGAAATGGAAGAGAATAGGTGTGCTCAGCGCGGCCAATGGTGGGGAGTGGAAGTGCAGGATTGTGGTGGATGCCACCGCTAGATCTGTACTGGCTGCCTGGTGCCGCCTCGTGACGAGCACGGAGGGCGAAGTGGGGCCGCGGTGTGCAGAAGGTGTAGGGAGGAGATTGAAAGGCGGCGAGGAATCCGCAAGGCACCCCGAGTGAACGAGGACGGGGAAGAGCAAGAGTCAGAAGAAGAGGAAGCAGAAGGGGGAAGGAATCAATCCGCGGCATGTCCCACTTGTCTGAAGACGATGCATGATGAGGAAAAGTGCGTTGCCTGCATGAGGCCCGCTCACCGCGGATACCTGGTGACGGGCAACTCCGCTTGGAAGGGCCAATGTCACCAATGCTTGGGCAACGAGCTCCTGGAGACAGACTGCTACCTCAGCTTCACCGCGGAAACCGAGAGCCTGCATGCGCTGCCTGTCAGGAAGGGATGGCGGAGTTCAGGAAAGGGTGTGGCATGTGCCTGCGGATGTGTCACCTGAGATGTGGAAAAAGAGGTAAGGAAGGGGTGTGGAACTGTCACCGATGCCTCGCTCAATCCCGAAAAGAGGACTGGGGAATGAAGAACTCCGGATTGCAATGCTACAGAGATGGATGCGGAGGGATTGTCACAGGGATGGCATGTCACTGTGAACACTGCGGAGGATGGGCCCATGCGCAGTGCGCCGCAGGGGTTGGAAGGAGTGAGGAGGGACACATGGTGTACCGCTGCATCAGCTGCATGATGTATGAGCGGATCCCACACTGCTCGACCTGCAAAAGGAGATTGGGAGCGGGAGACATCACCGCAGGAGCTCGATGTGAGGGCTGCCAGCTGTACATACATCAGGAATGTTCTGCGAAGTACCAACGAGAGGGCGCGGAGGTGGAATCATACTGCCGTCCCTGCCGACACCGGCAGCGGCCAGGACCGCAAGGGAAGTTCACGCGCCTGCTACGCGGGCGAGACTCTGGGGCAGAGTGTTGAGAAAAAGGGGGTTGGGGGCATCAGTGTCAGGCAGAAATCCACCGCAGCTCCGCGCGGGAAAAGATGTATCCGCGGAAAGCAAGCTCCGCAGATCGGAAGATCCGCGGACAAGACCCTGCCAAGAGGAACAAGCACGAAAGGACACGCGTGGAAAGCTGGCTCCCGCACCAAGGTTGTGGTAGAGCATGGGGTGGCGCGGAGTCCGGTGGCGGTAGTGAGAAGGACGGCCCGGCGGGAAAGATCGCGGTGGAAAGGGAACAGAAGCCGAATAATGGAAGGAGGAGAAGGAAGCTGGAACATCGGACGTGCAAGATATCCGCCGACCAAACCAAGCGACAGGAGAACGGTGGTTGGAACGCAACCAACCAGAACATAAGGCTGACAGCGGCAATCCACGAGGAGAGATGGGAGGGAACATCGCGGAGATGGAAGATTCAAGGAAGAATACAAAGAACCGCGTGCACGACCCGCGGATGGAGAAAAGTGACCGGTAGAAGATAGTATGTGTGTGAGGACAAGACCCGCGGTGCGTAGCCGCACCGCGAGGAGTCCAAATAGAGGAAGTAGGTCAGTGTGAGAGGGATGAGGCCGACAATGTGTAGTTACACCGTGCAGAGTCCCAAGTAGAAAAAGGCCTGACTGGCAGTAGCACAAGTGCAACTCATACTTGCTTGCATTCGAGAGCATTCTGTGTACTCCGCAATCAGCTTTATAAAAGTCCTTTGCCTGTTCCCATTTCCTGTGTCCCGCCCTCTATTGCCCGCGGAGAGTGGTCCGCGGATCTGGGAGTTAAGCGCGTTACGAACCAAGAGTCCGAGTGAAGGAAGCTGCTAGTGGTCCCTTACTTGCACACGTCCACGGAACGAAGCTTCCGCGGAGAGGAGTCGGACGCCACGAGGTGGTGGACTTCCGTGTGGCAAGAAGTGGATCGCGGAGCATCAATCACCGGTGAGGCATCTGCGCCGACACTCCAAGGTTGGGACCCACGGATAACAGCTGCTGCCTCTTTGAGTACAAGGGGAAGCAGCAGCGGTAGAGTGTGTGTTCCGCGGATTGGCGCGGAGCCGGATCATCCGCAGAGAAGAACAAGAACGCGGAAATTTGGGGGCATCACAAGCCGGAAGCAGGACAGTGTGGCTCTATCCAGCACTGAGGCGGAGTATATTGCGCTCGCAGAAGCCGCAAAGGAGGCACTATGGCTGCGGCGATTGCTCAAGGAGATTGGGGTGCCGCAAAAGAAGCCACCGGCACTCAATGTTGACAGCATGAGTGCCATCAGCCTGACCAAGAACCCTGTGCTACACCGGAGGACCAAGCACATAGAGATCCGGCATCACTTTGCACGAGACCCTCTTGAAAAGGGTGATGTGGTGCTTGTGCATTGCGGCACAAAGCACATGCTTGCTGATGCCATGACAAAGGCGCAACCCAAGGACAGGCATGATGCTACTTGTATGGAGCTTGGGCTTTCCCAAGCCTCTTGAATTGCACACTGAGCATGGAGTACTGCCATGGGTGATGCGCAAGGGGGAGATTGCTGGAATGATGCTCCTCACCATGGCAGGAGTGACTCCAAAAATAGGAACACCAAAAAGATAAGCCTTAGTGGCTTAGTGGTTACTGGTGTCCACCTCTAGAGGCAGGGGCCCGGGTTCAAGTCCCCCAATATGAAGTTATGCCCTGCCTCAAGGGAGGTGGAAAATAGATGCCAGGAAGCTAGCTCAACCTCTAGAGTTCCTCTTTAAGATTCTAGAAGGCCAGGTGAGGGTCCAGGAAGGTGGCACACCTTCTAGAAGGGGTGACTTGTCCTACAAGGCATCTAGAGGTGTCTTGGTCTTCTGGATACCTTCCCTCCTACTAGAAGCAAGCTGAGGAATCTAGGAAGGGGCAGAAGCTTCTAGAGGAGGGAAGGGATGCCTTCCTAGGTGGGAAAAGGACAGCCTACCAAGGAGCACTCTAGAAGCCATAGAATCTGCTAGGAAGCTCCAACTATTGCATGCTTTGGTGTTCTGGAAAGCTTAGATCAGTGGCTATAAAATGCCACTGCTTGTGAGCATTGATCAAGTGTTCATTCCCAGTCAATTGAGGCCAAAACTATTGCCTCTCTCTCTGACCAGATTTTGCCATCCTTGGAGCCAGTTGCCTCCACAGTTTCAGTCTCTCCAAAAACAGTTGGTGGTGTGAAACAGCCACTGCTAGGGACCCTCCAGGGTGCACACTCACCCTCAGGCCAACATGGCAAACTAACCCTTTCCATGTTGTTGTTCCTGGATGTCGACGATGAGTGGCATGAGGTAAGCGTCCTCAACGGTGACCTTGTTGAGGTCACGAAAGTTGGCACACAACCGTTTTGTGCCGTCTGGTTTCCCCACGATCACAAGGTTGGAACACCATGGGCTTTCCACTTCAACAATCATGCCCTTCTCTTTGAGTTCACGCAGGCCTTCATTAATTATCTCCTTTTGTTCCTGGAGCAGGCATCGAGCCTTTTGTTTATGTGCAGGTGCGTCTCTCGTGCTGATCACATGTACCGTGTCCACTACTCCGGTTTCCGCTGACTTGCCTGCAAATACTTCTTCATGGTACGTGAGGAGCTCCTTGACTTCTTGCCTCTGTTCCTCTGTCAGGCGCTCATGGAGCATGGGGTCCCATCGTTGGGAATGTGGGACTGTGGGTGGTGGCGTTTCTTCATCCCCCACCAGACCAGCTCTGTGATCATGATTGTGTTCATATGGTGTGCCCCTTGCCACGAGTGCCGTTGAGAGCACTCACTGGTTTGACCACTGAGGAGTGGTCAAACACCTGATCTGATGTTAGATTTGGATTCCTTGGGTTTGTCCATGCAGGATCGAGCTTTGAATGGCTCAATTTGAGTGAGTATTTGGAAAGTTAGCCTAGCCCAAAAAACGGGTGTTGGGCGGGTGGAATCTGGTACCCGCCATGGGTGGCAAGATATTCCACCACCAGGGATCCGAGTTCATTCCTAATGGCCTCCAAATGCACCAGAGGCATGAATGAGGTGACCATAAGGAACTCCTTGACCAGGATGAACTTCTCCTTGACTTCTAGGCGAGGAAAGGCGCTTCGACGGGTCATCGTCGAAGCGCCTCCCGTTACCTAGAGTGCAAGGCCTGGTGGGCAGCTCCACCAAGGGTCACTTTGACGGCCGTAGCAGGGGCTCTACTGCTCCGTTTTGGACGTGCTTGGATGCGTTTGAAAGCTTAGATCACAGGCTATAAGGATCTGATGTAAATTTACTATGGCAAGTAACAAAGACGTGTTTCGATTCAGATCTACTGAATGTGACGTGTTCTGCCCACTCACATCTGTGATCCTTGTGCTCCACACTCTTCGCCATTGGTATCCATTGGCTGCCCAAACCTTGGTAGCGTGTATCACTGAGAGCTAGGCATCACTGAGGATGCCTGCACATCCACGAGGGCCAACAGATCGGGATCCCAATATTCATATACCTGCAGGTTAAAATTGCAAGAACCACCTGGTGCGATGGTGAGGGCCTTTCATTGACGCAGAGGTGGCTCGTCATAGATGCACAGCCAACCGATGTTACTCATTGGTTCCTCGTCCGAGTCTTCTGAATCGACATATTCACTGACAACAGTGTCACTGTCACATACCAGCACCTTTCCTTTGGACTCCCCCTCCTTGATAAGGTCATCTCGGATCATTGGTTGCGTGGTTGTTGGCATACGTGGTCGGTCTAACACTTGAGGAGGCTCTGAATGAGTTGAGGCGTTTGGTGCCCGACTGAGATAACTGGGGTGGCCGTCCACCGTGTTGAGGAACAGCCACCTGGGGGATTGTACTGACGGCTTGGGGATTCTGCCCATTGGGAGCTGCGGTCAATCATCCGTCGGAACAACTTGTGCTCGTGTAGGGCATGCTTGCTTGTGTGTTCGTGCAATATTCATCATCTCTTCTTCCCCGGCTTGTGATGGGACAGTGGGAGAAACATCGTGCTTTGGGAATGCCGGGATAGAAGTACTGGCTGCGTGGTCCTGAGCACGGGCTTCCTCCAATGAGAAGGGGTGACCAAACTTCATAGGCATTGACGTCCTCAGGCCCACAATCAGTGCTGCACATGTGGTGTACCCTGATGATGTCAACGGCATGACTCCGTAAGCATAGAACAGGCCTGCTTGTCGGGGAATGAGCTAATCTCTTCCTATCAGGACATCGTAGGTACGGGCCACCGTGACTTGCACTTGTACTACCTCGTGGATGAGGCCCACCTGCAGTGGAAGGTTGTCTATAACACCGTGTTTTGCATCCATGCCGCCTGATGCATTCATAAATACCTTCCGTTTGGTTGGATATTCTCTTGCCAACCGAGCGCGTGCGGGATCTAAAGTGTCACCGTGGTGTGAGTAGCACCAAGGTCGATGATTGCTAGGAACATTTGCCACATATCCATACAAAACAGCTGGCCGCTTCATGGTCGGGAGCTTGCGTTCGTGGTGGTGCAAGAGGCATGGGTTGCCATCCCCATGTGTCAGGTTCAGCTCGAATGGCTACCTTACTGAGTCGATCATGTGGGGCCTATGTGCAGGTGAGGTGAATGCCGGCCGGGCAAAGCTTCTGGACGTACTCCTGCACAACCGCCGCGAAGTCCGGGGGACAGGTGGGATTTTGCTATAAATACTTCCCCAGGGATATCTCCTGGAAGGGGCGGTGAAAAGAGGCCAGGGCACCGGCCGTGGAATCATTGTGTACCGAGGGTGCAAAGGTCACCCTTTGACGACACGGAGGCATGGGATCCCTTGGAAGGCGTGTGCGAAGTACAGGTGGGGGCTTTGGGGGCACCACCGAGACCTGACTAGGTAAGCAAGGTGAGCGTACATCGACAAATGTATGCAGGTCTCCTTTGGCCCATTCCTGTTTCCCATTGTGTTGGTGCATGCGCTCGTACATTTCCGCAATCGCACATCCTTCCACACTTTGTGCTTGAGCCACCGTAACCAGTTCCTATTCCGTAGCCGTTGGAGTTGTCTCCGTTGTTTGTGATTCGGAGCGGGGGAGACCCAGCTTAACATTCCGTGCCGGCGTGTCTGAAGTAGATGGTTGAGTAGCAGCTGGTGTCTCTCCTGTCTCCCTCTGCTGCGCATATGTTTTCGGTTGCGCCGGTCCATTGCCCGCCGGACTAGAGGGACGAGTGGAGATATTGGGGCCGATTGCTTGTCGGGCAGCAGCAGGTCCTGGTCCAGCTGGTCCACGTCCTTGGTATTGTCCTCCTCGGACTGGCATGCCGGGTATCGGAGCAGGATTGGGACATTCCTGGCGCCGGTGAGTGAATTCTCTCCACCCATAGCAACTCCGAGGTGGGAAATTTTGGGGTTTCATTGGGTTGGGTGCTGAAGCTCCTACTGGCATGCGCATGCTGGGAGCCACATGTTCCTTTTGGAGCAGACTGTTCTCGAGCTGCCCGACATTTGATTTCCATTTGCTGATGTTCCGCTTCCTTATTCAGTTCGTCCAGTGTATTGAACGGTCGTATGTCCAACATGTTGGCAATCACCGAGACAAGTGAATCACTGCAATATTATTTAATCATGCGCGAGGATATGTCGATGCAGCGCATCAAAATCTTGGTAAACGTGTGGTTGTGTAGCTTGATGTTTTCCCCGGCCTTCATGCGAATAGTACAAATCTGGTGTTCTGCTTCTTCCAGGCTCATGGGGTCGAGTTGCTTGGTCATCCTGTTTGCCGGATCATCAAAGAGAGCAAATGGACGTTCCCTGTGCTTTGTAGCAAACCACTCCAAAGGTTTCCCTTGTAGCACTAGGTGTACCGCTGGGACAATGTAGCGAGGAGACAACAGCCCATAGTCGAGACATGTGCACAGATTGGACAGCCACATGTCTGGATCCTCCTCTGGTTCACCCTTGAGGACGTCGAGCTTTAGGAGATTGTGAGAAGCCGTTGCCGCTGGATTCAAATTCAGCTCATGCGCAGGCACCACCTGCACCTGTGCCCGTTGCCGAGCCCCCAGGTGGGTCGATGCGTTTGTGCCAGGCCAATTCCCTGACTACCAGCCAATGAAGCGATTCTCCATCCCCTTGGTCGAACAGGTCCTGCATCGGTTCCTCCCAGTCCAGAACTCCTCACGTGCAGTCTTGCTGAACTCGTCTGTACTCGCACGGGGTACTGCTTGCCTCCATTAGCTACTGATCCTTGCCCAGGTCCGGCTGCACCACCCGTTGCTCGGGGTCTTTGCTGGAGTCTTCGTGCCATAGCTGTGGCTGACACCTTGCTTCCTTGATGATGAGACAGTTGCATATTGGGTACGACTGGTGGTACACTATATTAGGTTGATGGAGTTCCCTTCGGGATGTGCGTCTCTTCCAAGGTTTGACCTTTTCTGGTGGATACAGCCATAGTCGAAGGATTTACTCCTCCTCGCAGCAGCACCAGCCAGAGATGATCGCCCGAGGGATGGGCGAATGGCACAAATTGTTCCGGCCAGTTCGGATGAGGAATTTGAAGCACCGGAGATGGACGTGGAGGCAGGGAGTCGACCGATGTCTCCAAGGTCTCCAAGAGAGGGGGAGCAGGCGCTAGGAGAGGATGGCGCCAAAAGGAGACAGCAACAACGACAACCGCCTCAAGAGCCCCGCACGAGTAACCGTGTGCAAAGAAGGACAAAAAGGTATGATGCCAACAAGGGCATTTGGACTGGGTTTGCACAAGCCTTCTTCACGCGAGAGGAGCCTCAATCTGTAAAGGAGGCACTGTAGCAGAAGGATGGGGCTGAGTGGGAGGGAGCAATAAAATCTGAGCTTGCCTCCCACGAGCAGAATGGCACTTTGGAGCTGGTTGACCGGCCGGAGGGCGAGAAAATCATCGGCTCCAAGTGGATATTCCGGAAGAAGCTCACAAAGGAGGGGAAGGTGGAGCGGTACAAGGCGCGGCTGGTGGCAAAAGGATATGCCCAGAGAAAAGGGGAGCACTACGATGAGACCTTTGCACCAGTTGCCAAGTTTGCCTCCATCCGTACTATCCTCTCGGTGGCAGCGGCACGCGACTACGAAATCCACCAAATGGACATGAAAACCGCATTCCTCAATGGCGACCTGGACAAGGAAGTCTACGTGGAGGTGCCAGAGGGGGTGGATGCGCCGCAAGGGAAGGTGTGCCGGCTTCGCAGGGCGCTCTATGGACTGAAGCAAGCTCCCCTCATGTGGTACCTCAAGATGGATAGTTTCATGGGTGAGCTTGGCTTCAAGCGCTGCGAGGC
>SZWC01027936.1:3574-20429 GCA_023375785.1 Penium margaritaceum | reverse complement strand
GGGGGGGGGGGGGGGGGGGGGGGGATTGCCGGCCGACGTCCGTCGGTCAGCACTTCGTCAACCCCCCTCTCCCCCCCCCCCCCGGCACCCCCTCCGCCTCTCGCAGCCCACCTACACACCCACCCGCCTGCCAATCGAGGACCTCGCAATTGAGGGCCGCGATGGTACGGGCGGCCGGTGGGCTGCCGGGGGGCTGGGGGGGGGAGTGTGGTGGGGGGGTGGGGGGGACTTCGCCGGGGATTCCGGCGGATGGGCGTCCGTAGGAATCCCCACTCCATGAATGGGGAGTCAAAAGTCTAATTACACCCAAGGTTTTAGGGTTTGTTTTTGCGCGGGCACTTGCTGGGCCCCGCGGCAGCGGGGCCCAGTAGGTTCCCCTTTAACGCATGGGGAGTCTCGGACCCCCCATGCAAACTTCTTACAAACCTCTTACAAAAAATCACAAACCCTTCTATTGACGATTTTGTGATGATTGGGTGAAAGAATGTGACATTAGTATGTCGAAGCCGCATCCATGCGACGTCGACATGTTATCTTTTGAAAAACAAGAGGGGTATATTGTTGATTTTTTACGCTTGCAAACTCGCGTCCGTGTAGAAGGGGCGGATCAGGCTATTGTTTCGACGTAGGGGCGCATCAGGCTTATCGTTCCGACGTAGGGACGGATGGGGCTTATTGTTCCGAGCGAGGGGGGATCAGGCTTATTGTCCCAAACGAGGGGTATATGGTCATACCGCCCTTGGCCAGATTACTTCAGCCAATATCAGAATGCTTATCCCTGCCAAGGACAGGTTGCGGCAACACCCATGCACGACCTGCTCTATGCCGTACCCCATGACGTTGTTGTCGACTTCCGCCCGTTCTTGGGGTTCACTAGTACATGCACTAGAGCGGACGCCCGCTGCGGCTGGGAGTTAGTCATGACCCTACTGGTAGCCGAGACTCATGCGACGATGATGGTACGAATCCGAGAGTTCAGCTCCCTTTAGTAGGGACCCTCTGAGTCGGTAGTAGTCTACTAGTGGTGAGCCATGCGTATCTATACCAGCCTTGACACCATTGGCAGCTCCAAGTTGCGGGTCTTGATCTCCATCATGGTCGGAACCCACATGGAGTTCATCGACATGTTCACCAACTTTGACTAGATGATGCGCGCCAAACTATTAGACTCCTTGGAGCTGCTCCCTTGGGGCCATCATTACTACGTGGAGTGGACGACGGCACGTGAAGCTGCCCATCAAGCAAGTCCACTGGTTGCTGCCGCAAAAGACTTACCGTCTACACCTCCCCTTCTTGGTACCTCGTCCTCACCCTACGCTCCGTTGCCCTCCTCTCGGGGCGTGGCCACCATTGCATAGGGGAAGAAGGACAAACAGAGCGATGGTAAGGGGCGGCAATAGCAATAGCAGCAATGAATACAACATTCTGGTGGTGGCAGTAGAAGTCTAGTTTCCGTTACAACCATGAGAGAACACATCCTTTCAAGGATTGTGCACAATCCCTCGATTGGACGTGGATCATGTGAGGCCTTCAAGCTACGCATAACGAGTTGAGGAGGGTGTTGATGACGGGCGAGTGGAACATGGATCATTGACTACGGTGCCACTCACCACATGACCTGTTGTCACGCCAACTTTGTTGTCCTCACGACGTGAGGTCGGTTCCAGCTATTTGCATAGGATCTGGTCAATCCTTGCCAGTTGGGGGCATTGGAGTCCTGCGCTTTGATTATCCGTCTAGCCCCCTGTACATGATTATATGCTCTAAGTTCCTCCTCTTCACCTCAGTCTGTTTTCTATTCGTGCCTGTACTCAAATGCGTCTCTCCGTTGCGCACTCTATAGACTCTACCACTATTTCCACCTTTGATACTCATGCTATTGTCCTTTGTCAATCTATCATCAATGGATTGTACTGCGTCGCTCGACGTTTGCCCTCTACACCCCCCTCTTCTTCTTTTGCCTATATGTTTGTGAGTGTTGTACTCTCCCTTGAGGTCTGTCACCTTTCCCATCTCCGCCTCTGTCACATGACCTTAGACACAGTGTAAGAACTCATTTGGACACAGCCTGACCTTGGTCTTCACACGGCTTCCTTCGAGAAGCCGCCCAAAACTGTTTACATCTTTTGCGCTAAGGGAAAGATGCATCGATGCACTTACCTTGACTCTACCTCATGGGAACTACACATGGATTTGGTCCACTATGACCTCCTCGGTCCTCAGCCAGTCGGTTCCCTCTCTAATTGGGATCACTATGCTCCCACCCTGAGAGGTGACTTCACCCGGTGGATCTATAGCCTCTGCCAAAAGAGCAATGCTGCCCTGGTGGTCCGCTTGTGGTTAGTGATGGTTGAGCAAAAGTCTCGTCACACTCTTCACAAGTTCCGCTTACGAGTTCTTAGGCAAGGTGGACGCCTACTGTGCCGAGCACGGTGTCTCTCACTAGCTCTCTGCTCTCGCTACACCATAGTAGAATGGTGTATATGAGCGTTGGAATCACACCATGAAGGATGCCGTCCATGCCATGCAAGGGGTGGTGCGCTCTTCTGGAGTCCTTTGTACTTGAGGGCTTCTCCTACATGAAACGAGTCTGGAACAACTTGCCGCATGGTCCTCTTACAGACCATGTCACCCCGTATGAGCTTTAGTTCAGCCATTCCAGTGATCTCCATCTTACTCCCATTTGGGGGTCCCTCACTTGCATCTTGAACACTAAAGACCAACACGGTTCCAAGGTTTCACCTTGTGATCACATGTGTGTCTTCCTCAGTATCTCCCTACAGTCAAAGGCTTTGCGCTTTTGGGACCCTACTCGCCATTGCATTGTCGAGCCTTGATATGCTCTCTTCTATGAGGCTCTCACCTATTGCAACTTGTCCGGCATTTTGTCATTGGAAGCCGACTGCGTTCCTACCTATGTGGCTTCTTGACAGATGGGGGAGTCTAGTCTTGTAGAAGGGTCCATCCAGGTCCCCCTACTTGTGATGCGGTCTCAAACTGTTGATAATCCCGCCATCTTGGTTGTAAGTCCAGTAGCCTCATCGGTCCCCACCGTCACACCTCATACCATGTTGGTGTCAGTCCTCGCTCGCACACTTGGTCCCATGCCAGCATCAGTCCCTTCCAACACATGTGGTCAGGCACCAGCGTCATTCCCGTCCCGCACACCTCATCCCATGCCAACGTCACTTCCCTCGAGCACACCTGATCCCATGTCCCTCATAGCATCTCCAGTCACGCCTACTCCCGTACCTGCACCTACTCATTGCATGTACGAGCCAGAAAATGTCCATGTTTCTCCTAACCCATATTTCCTTCCATGTGAGTCCATAGCCTTTGCACTTGTGGCCAAGTAGTGTGCTTTGTAGCCCGAGGTGAGCACCTCAGCATTGAGCTACTCGTGCGAGCCTCGTGGTGTTCTCTTATTAGTGGCCTCCAGAGGGCTCAACGGACCACTAACTCAGTGCATGGATGCTTAAATCCTAGTCTTCAGAATGGTGAGCCTGACACAAAGGCCCTTGGTCTGAATGTCTAGGCAACCTATACTCAGGTACACAAAGTGTGTCCCATCAGTGACAAGTTGCATTCCTGAGATTTCTCAGTCACTTGTGACGTCATATCTGACCTGGTTGTGGTCAGGCTGAGCCTAGAGACGTGTGTCTTTGCCAGCCATAACTCTTCCTCAACGGCACTTGATCTAGGAACGTTGAAGGAGGCACTCTTGATTGAGGATGCAGAGTTGCGGTGTGTTGCTTGTGAGGATGAGCTGAGGGCCATTTGTGAGCACGGTATCTATTAGCTTGTTGACCTCCCGTCTAAGCGGAAGGATGTATAGGCCAAGCGGATCTCGAACAAGAAGGTGCAACCTGATGAAATACTAGATCGCTACAAGGCTCGCTTGAAAGCCAAGGGGTTCTCACATGTTGAGGGTGTGGATTTCATCGACACCTTTGGACTCATTGGCCTTATGACCACCGCTCGTGCTCTGCTTGGGATAATTTCTCACCATGATTGGTTCTGGAAGATATGGATGTGAACAATGCATTCCTTCATGGCAGTCTAAAGAGGAGACCTACATGGTCCCTCCACCACAGTTTACGGTCGGTGACAAGGTCTGGCGCTTGCACAAGGCCTTCTACGCCTTTGATTAGACACCAAGATGCTAGAACAAGGAGATCACTAGAACACTGATACGTACCAGGTACGTGAAAAGAGACACCGACCCATTCCTCTTTTTCCAGACATATGGCTGAAAGCTTCAACACCATCAAGGTCAACATGGATGACCTCCTGAATGCGTTTCCTTTGATAGAGGTTGTGAAGGAGGCCAATGCAGTCCTTTAGGTAGCCTACAGAATGAATAGTACTTGGTCATGTAACTTTGTTTCTCTAGGTGGAGATTGTACGTGATCGTCAGTGGTAAACACTCTTGCTACATCAGTCACGTGATACTCGCGATTGAACCAGTTGTTCAGTTTCACGTCCTTTTGGAATATCTCCATATTGTGGAGGAAGAGCGTGTTCATGACCGGTCCCAATGTTGTCAGGATAGGCAACTCCTTGCTACCACTAGATGTGATATAATACCTTGTCGAGGTCTTTGCACTAGTGAATTACCTCATGAGTCGCCAGACGCTCTAGCTAGTGATCACGGTCAATATTTGTGATGCTCTGCCCGATGTGGGCCAGTAGGTTTTCAAATGCAAACTTCAATTATGATTTTGTCAAATCATCAGCAATAACCTCAAGGGCCTTGCACTATTTGTACATCTTATCCACCAAAGGAGGGTATGGTTCACCTCCACGCCTCTGAGGAGTTCCACCTTTCGAAGAAAGCTTTCGTCAGTTACAACGCTCAAGTCGGTGTAGGTCTACCCTATTGTAGCCACACTATAAGAAGGGAGGTCCATGCACACTCATCCTGGTTGTGTCATATCTCCATCGTCGAAACTGATCTCAAGTTGCCTTGTCATCGCGGTAGCTATCTCAGCAAGCCTCTGACGATCGGCGCAAAATGCCTTTGTTGCGGCATTATCCGGCTCGTGCTCACGAGAACTTCTCACATGACTACTTTTGGTGCCTTTGCTATTGTCGGCAGCGTTGTTGCTATCTACAGCTTCGTGCGATTGGTGGGTGCCTTGCCCTTCTTGAGCAATCAGCTTGGTGTTTTTGCACGATGATACCAATGATCGTGATCTTCATCACCTTTTTCATTGGCAACATCGTGCTCTTCTTCGGAATTTGTGTTTGTGTAGTCCCCCTCAAACGTGTTCTTCGTCATCTAGGATTCATCCATGTGCACGTACATGTACTCGGTGAGCATTTTTTCGCTTCTACATGCCTCTCGGTGTTGCTGATTCTAGCATGGTTCAGCTTTGGTGGAACCGTTACTGTTGCATTGACATCCATACTTACGATGACGGCTCCTAAAGTTTTGATTCCGCCAAGGGCGTGTGATGAGGCTATCACTACCTTGCCCTTGTTAGCCTTGGATGGTCTGGCACTTGGCATTCCTTCGTGCATAGAACTAGCACGTCAAAAACTTTGTGGGTGTCATTCCAAGACATTGGAGAGACGTTGCCTCTCATGGTGCCCTTTGTCTCACATCGACGAGGCATGAATGAATTGATTTCTATTTTCCTAGGCCACCAAGGACAGCACAACCACTCAGTAAGAATTTCCATTTTCCTAGGTCACCACGGTTAGCACAATCACGTAGTAGAAGAATACTCTCTTTCTACGACATCACGGTATCCACAGGCACGTGGATTCAAGCTAGGTTCCTAAGCCGTCACTAACAACACCAAGCAGCCTACCAAGTCTATGAAAACAAAATTCAAGAAAAAAGTGAAAGGGGAGAAAGGTAATTCTGCACTAGTCAAAGAGTGAGGAGGAGAGGAGGGACAACTCTAGTCTAGAGTTCCCAACCTCTCATACTCCTCCCATACCCCTCCTGCCTTTGCCTATTCTTCAAGCTCTCCATGGCCGCCTCTTGAATTCTCTTGATGCGCCTTGCACCTACTCGAAGGCATCTCCCTTCCTGCCCACGAAAATGGAGAGGCCTCCTAAAATTCCCAAGGTTTTTCCTTCCCTCTTTTTGGTGTGCTTTCAGGCCATGAGAGTCACCGGTCTTACAGAAGAGCACTGTTCCAATTCTTGGTTGAAAGAGAAAGGAGGGAATCTTGCAAGGAGGAGGAAAAGAGTAAATTAGGGATGGGGATTCCCACCTCGGCCACCAAAACTCCACGTAGCCCCATGGCAAAGGAGAGAACTTGAATGAGGATGTGAAAACAAAAAGGATATCCCCAAGCTTTCAAACATAGCTTACGATACTCGGACATGGTTGAGCTTGAAGGTCGCATCTCCCTTCTGCGCTTTAACTACTTGTAGTTGCTCATGGCTTTTTATAAATCACGTCACCACCAAAACCATCATGAACTTGTTGCAGGGTTCTTACTGGTCTGGAAACAAATGTATCATATTTTGTCACTAGCTGCTACACCGAAGTCGTCATTGGAGTTTGTAGAATGGCATCCAAAGCTCGCTCAAGGAGTTTTCTCCTCTGCGTAACTATGGAGGCAATTGTCATCAACGACTTGTGCAAGGAGACTCAAATAATTCGAGTCTTTGAAGTTCCATTTTTGGTTTTTTCCTTGCACTCTTGTTCTAGGTTTAAAACCAGGGGGGTTCTTCCTCAAACTTGTATCTTTGCAGGATTTTTTATGGCTTAGGATCTCGGATTTTGTCCTAAGTGAACTCGAGTCTTCCTTTTGACTTTTTGGCGCAAAATTGTAGCATGCGAGACATGATCAGCGATTTCTTGCCAACTTCTCTACACGCAGGTTGCTCGCACCCTTGGTGTATCCCTCATCCCCATGAGCAAGGAGGACCATCAAGGGCTAGGACATGACCCTCAAAGCCTCGCAACCTCTTGGCCATCGTTCGATTGACCTGCTCAATCGGTGGCCAGAAGGTGGCCGGCGGATTGCCGGCAAATCAACTGAATAGCCACCGATAATTCAAACCGCCGACAGCTAGCCCTTGCTGTTGCAGGGGATGGTGTCCAGCTACCCCTTGCTTTGGCAAGGAGGGTGGGCAAACCGGTCCTCCCACTTCAAATGAAATCCATAGAAAATGGCAACAAAACATGATTCTTTAAGACGACTCTGTGTTGGAATAATCTTCCCTCTCCTTCAATGTAATAGATGAAACAGGTCATCAATTTAAGAAAATGTCACTTTCAACGTTGACATGCCCAAACACCCACTATATCAAGAATCTCACACTGTTTTCACGGGTCGAGTCTATAGCTCCTAAACTTAGTTCATCATCGAGGTTCGCAGAATTGCGTCCAGAGCTCGCTCTGACGGTTTTCTCCTCCACATCAGTCTTGGGGGAAACCGTCATCAACGACCCATGTAGAAAGAATTGAATGATGAAATCCTCCAGAGGCACATTTATGTTTTTATCTCGCCCCCTCATTTTGGGTCCTAAAGGAGGGGGATATTCCGTCAAACTCATGGGTTTGCACTAGTTTTTTTTGTAAATGGAAACTCAAATTTCACACCAAACAACTCGAGTCTCATTTTTGACACAACGGTGCAGAATCATTGCGTATGTGGCATGTCTGACGACTTCACGTTGGCGTTTGTGTTCCTCTCGCGCCTCACTCCCTGGCTCTCTATCCCTCACCTTGGTCACTTGAGGAGGTGGAGAGGAGGGAGCTAAGAAGAGGGCTTCAGGCCACAGGCCTCAATCCTCGAGGCCTCACAACCTCTTGGCCGCCGATCAAGCCACCAGCTTGATCGGCGGCTGGTGGCTCGCAGGCGGATTGCTGGCAGCCGGTCAAGTGACCACCCACCGGCCACCCAGCCGGCCGGCCGCTGGTCGGTCGATAGCTAGCGGGTCGTTGGCCACCGGCCAATCCTCGCAATAGGGAGGGGTGTCTCATGACCAATCCCTCACTATCGCGAGGTGAAAGGCCGAACCGGCCCTCCCGCTACATTCCTCCCCACTTATCATGAACCATCTTGGTTCATAACAAGTGAGAGTGCCTGATAATGAGTCATGAACATTTTGAAAGAACGTTAACAATTTCAATCACCGCATCAATATGAACACATGCATGGCGCTTGGACGTAAGCTGTAGCTTTTCGTTTAGCACGGCTATCAACCTCCTCCCTTTAGGCTAGAGCATCTCCACAATAACCATGTTGGGCATCCCCAACCTCCTATGGTCGCAATCTATGAATGCCACCCTACAGGAATGTTGTTCACTTTGCCCTAGGTGGTGCCCCCTATTACGCGTCGATCTGTGCGAGCTGCTAGCTTGCTCCAGTATTCATTGACCACCCCTGTGGGCAACCAAGACTTAGGCTCCCATGATTTATATTCAAGTCCACACCCGGAGTGTACGATCTTCATGCCGGAGTAGACAAAAATCTTGTTTTGGCCTTCGGCAACAAGGAATGCAAGTGGTGGCCGAATGGTTCCCTCTATCGTGTATGGAGCCAGCTATCTCACATAAAACATGTCATGTATCTTCATATTCGTTGGAAGCAGTAATGGGTATGCCATTGGCTTGATACGTGCAACAATAGGAAATGGCCCAATCCACTTTGATAGAATTTTCTACCCCTGGCGACTTCAGTCAAACATTCTTCTTGTTGAACAACACTTTGTCACCGATGTCAAACGAGACCTCACGGCAACTTAAGTCGGCGTATGCCTTTCGTCCTTACCAAGAAGCTTGAAGGTGATCCTTTCTCTCCTACAACAAGGAGTCAATACGCTTGGTAGAGGCTTGAGCAGAAGGAATGTATCCTCTAGTACTCCTACTCTTCACCAATGAAGAGGACACCAGTGGATACCGTCCATTGTTCAACACAAATGGTGCAAACAGTATAGACTAGTTCACTGAGTTATTCATCACAAACTATGCCAGTGCTAGGAATTCATCCCAGTCATTCATGGTATGATCCATGTACATAGAGAGCATATGCTCTATAGAACATTTCATGCGCTCTATTTTTCTGTTAGTTTGAGGGTGAAATGCTGTCGAAACTTGTGACTCGTTGCCAAAGTACTCGTGCATCTTTGACCAAATTTACTCAAGAAATTTATATCTTGATCAAAGACATTGCGCAATGGCAAGAAGTGGTGCTTTACGACATCCCCAAAGATGAGATGAGTGGTCTCCTCTACGTTCACATCAGTGGTAGCAGGAATGAAGTGTGTCATCTTTGTCAAAACTACTTCGTCACCACCAATGTTGCATCGTCTCCATGGGCTGTGTCCAGAAGACGAGTAATGAAGCCCATGCTGACGCAATCCTATGGAGTCCCACAAATGGGAAGCTATTGTAGGAGTCCAGTAGGCTTTTGTTTCTAGCCTTATCCTCAAGACATGGATTGCATGTCATGCAACACTTACGGACATCGACACTCCATCCTGGCCACCAATAATGGTCCGAGAGTCCATGTCCAGTCTTTCAAGGTCCCACATGACATGCAATCGATGGGTCGTAGAACTGGGAATTAATCTTCACTCGAAGGTCTGCCAAGTCTAACACAACTTGTTCTCAATGCCAAAAGATTCCAGCTGCCTCCACCAATCTGTACTTGTGTAGATTCCAAGAGTCTTGAAATCAAGAATCCATACAGTATCCCATCTATGTTTGTTTTATAAAATCGTTATCGTGCATAATTTCTCAAAATGGTTATCGTAGAGGTTTGGGAGGATTTGGTGTTTGCAATGTTACTGTCGCAATGGCCATAAATCACCCACCGACCTCGGTGGTTGCTTAAACTCCTTGTGCACGTCTTTTTGCATGAGCCTAATTAGCGGTGCTACGAGGGTCAAGAACCATTGCATAAACTATTGGAAATCGTTTGCAAGGCCGAGGAAAGACTGAATCGGCCCAAAATATTTTGGGCGTGGCTTTTCCACAACGTCTTGGACCTTTCATAAGTCTCCACGGATTCCGTCCTTGCCGACTATGTCTCTAATGTTTTTGAGCTTTTGGAGGAAGGAGGGGGCCTTGAGAAGGGGGGAAAGTTGGTGGTTTGGGGATGGGAACTCCCCATCCCATCCAAGAAAAATCCACCTTGCCCCTTGGCAAGTGGAAGAAGCTTAAAGGAGCTGGCAGAAAAAGGTAGAGCTCCTCAAGAGCTTTCCAACATTATTTACGGTGCTTGAAATAGTAAAATTTTAAGCCTGTACCCCCCTCTAGTGTTTCTGTTGCTGCTACAGCTGCTCGCGGCGTTTCTTGTTTTGTGTAGCCGCTGGATCCGTCGCATACTGGATTGCAAGGATCATTCTGCTCTGAAAACCATTGTCACTGGTCGAGTCTCCAGCTCTTGCACTTTGTTCATCGTCGGAGTTCGCAAAATGGCGTCCAACGTTCGCTTAAGGGATTTCCCCCTTCACGTCATTCTTGGGGGCAATTGTCGACAACACCCCGTGTAGGGAGACTTGAACATTCCAAGTCTCCAGAGGCTGATTTCTGTTTTCACCTCGCCCCTTCATTTTGGGACCTAAAAAAGGGAGATATTCCTTCAAATTTATGAGTTTGCATGGGTTTTTGTGTAAACAAAACTCAAATTTTGTACCAAACAAACTCGAGTTTTGTTCTACATGACTGCGCGCAATTGTCTCATGCGAGGCACGTTCGGCGATTTGACGTCGGTGCTTGTACTCCTCTCACACCTCACTCCCTCGCACTATATCCCTGGCCTCCCTCACTTGACGAGGCGGGGAGGAGGGAGCAAGGACGCGGGCTCAAGGCCACAGGCCTCGGCCTCCAAACCTCGCGGCCTCCTTGCCGCCGATCCAGCCACCAGCTCGATCGGCGGCCGGTGGCTCGCCGACAGGTGGGCGGCTGGTCACTTGACTGGCCACCAGCCACCCATCTGGCTGACCGGCGGTCGGCCGATAGCCAGCGGGTGGCTGGCTACCGGCCAGCTCTCGCAATAGCAAGGGGTGGCTTGCAACCACCCCCTCGTTATCGCGAGCTGGGAGGGTCGAACCGGCCCTCCATCTACAACTGTACCCACGAAGTGCAAATACTAGTGAAGCGTGAATGATGTGTCCAATTTCAAAAAAAGATACTTGTTATCCCAATATCCGAGTAACAGCTTGAGCTCAAGTGGGTGTAACATTCATTTATCTATTCTCTTACAGAAATTCAATGGTGTTTGTGTCTCTTTATGTGTAGAAACCTCATTTTTTGTGTATAAATGGAGACTTCATTCACCGTCACTTCATATGGTCACCTGTTGCCATCGATTATAGCAAAGGGATTATCTTTCCAGTTTGCATCGTCGAGTCTGTCCATAGGCAACCGCGCTTGAGCATGGTTGCACAACCAATACTTCTGCTACCATATTGACGGTGGCAGGAATCGGTCGTGCGATTAGAAGTAGTTTCGATTGCACCACACTTTCTCCTTGTGGCCACACGAATGGTCAAGGAGCCCAAATGGACGTTTGGTTTGCTACACGGCCATACAGAAGATTTTTAGGGGCGAAGATGCTTTGGGGCTTTGCTTGAGGCCACGTCCACGTAGGCATTGCTCGTCCGACGACCAAACTAGGATATCAGAACAAGTTCGCGGAAGGAAGTGGACTACTCGACAAAGGAGGAAGGAAAAGTGAAGCCCCATTCTTGGAGAGTTAACAAGGCGATTCTCATGATGAGCATTGATTCCATACGCCGTTGACCACGTAAGAATTCCTGGTCAACGTCGTCACGTCATTGTGTGGTCACAAAAGTTGAGTCGCAAGGGCCGTGTGGTGCAATCCAAACTACCCCTTAGTATCAAGCAATGAGGGCTTGGGGGGAGGGAGGACAAGATTGATGAGGGTTCAACTCTTTCTCCCAAAGCGAAGGGCAATCTCGCAGCCAACCCTCGCCATGATGAAGGTTGGCTCACAACCAGCAACTCGTTGGCCGGTTGGGTGGTTGGTAGCGTGTCAACAAATTGACCAGCTACCTAGCGACTAGATAACAGCTTCTGGTCAAGCTGGCGACTCCATTCGCAGCCACGGAGCTGCAATGACACTAGGGTGATGTTGGTGGCCTTTTAACGCTTGTCCTTGAGAGCTTAGAGGGACAATGGGAGGGGGGGAGATAATGTATGCGGGAGAGATGAGAATGGGAGAGAGAGAATCGAGGAGTAGGTGGCGGTGCATGGGGGTCCATTTTCTAATCTTCTGGTGTATATGGGATGAACTTGTTGACAAAAAAGGTGAGATTCATAATCATGTTGTTAAGCATGGGTATCGGACCTTTTTTTCTTCTTCTTGGGTTCAATTCGTTACATGCCCTTGCTTTGTAGACTGAATGAGGAATGCCTCGAGTTTGAGGTTGAAATGAGGAATGCCCCCGATTTCAAGCTTTGATGATAGGATGCATCATGTCTGTATGTTATAGGCAGACTGCCCCTAATCTGTAAAATAACTTGCACTTTGACCGTGGTTAGTAGCCATCCATGTCATACTGGTGGCATTATTGCTTTGATTGTAACGATTTCATTCAATTCAATGAAAATTTCATATTGTTCTAACTTCGTAGTGGCAGCACTTCTACTATCATTGGTATCTCCTATTTCCAAATATCAATGTCGTATAACGAGGTTCAACAGTGTTCTCTTAGCATGTCCATGGGGTGACTACTCCTCCACAGGTGAATACTGGGTACATGTGCCACACATTTTCAAGATTTCCCAATATGACACATTAATGTGGGCGACTTGTCTTCCCCCTTGTCTCCAAGCGAGGCCCTGCTTCTGTACTTAGATTCATATGGAGGGCCTGTTTTGGGCGGTGCACTATGCCGAATGCCATGATTTTGGCATGATCAACAAAAGTAGGCGATGACGAGCCCAAAGTGGTTCTACGACCGCTGGAGTTGTTTGAGAAATAATGTACAATATCCAAATTGTTGTGATTGTTCAACGGTGGACTTTTACCAATTTCTGTTTAATCTCGCTCAAAATCAGTTTTTTCATTTTCTTTGGCGTGCAACCCATTCAACCCACTCACACTAGCTTACTTGTGCACTATCCGTGCACAAATCGCGAATGAAGGAAGCATACACTAGATACTAGAAAAACAAATCGCCATGATTATGACATGTGCTTTCACGAGGACACCAATGCTTGGATGCTCTTCAACACGGCATAAATGGTTTATGCACAGTGCAAACACGACTCGGTAGATAAGTCTACTCTCCCAATATTCACAAAAACAATAGCATTCTATCATTGATACATAAAGTTGTGGCATCTTGTCGTTCAATGTTCCCATGTCTCAGCCTAGTCATGTTTTGCCAGCCTGGTCTTTTGACCAGGCAAGCAAAACATGAGGTTCCATTCCATATCTTTTTATAACGAGTGCTCTTCCACAGGTGGATAGTGGGGGCATGTACCACAAATTTTATTCAATTTCCCAAAATTCACTCAAACGATGCCATTTTGTCATCAATCTACGAACTCGTGGAATACTTTCACAAAGTTCTCAAATTGGGGGCACGATTCATTTCAATTACAAACACGTGGTTTCTAGAATGTGGTGTAGATTGGGGGCATTCAACCAATCCGCCTCTCTTATCAATGTTTTTGCATGGAGCAAAGAGTGGGAGAAATCATGAACCACTTGCCAAAAAGTAGACAGTCCAGTTTGTCATCATTAGTGTTGAAATAGTGTGCACCTTGTCCACTGCCTAGCTGGCTAGCTACACATACAAACAAGGCATGCACTGCTCTATGGAGTATGTCCCCTTGGTCTGTTCTGAGATGGGCCAGGAATGCACTGCCCATAATGGGTATGTCCCCTGTGGCTCATCATAGGAACCATACCTTTTTGGCTTGGTTGATTAGGCACCGGAGTCTCAAACCAGGGGTCGCGGGTTCAAACCCCGCAACGGCCGCAATTTTCTTTGTGGCCAAAACTGGGACAGGAAGCTTCTAGGAAGTTTACTAGAGCCTGCCTTGAGGATGACACTTGGCGGTCTAAGGACGCGCCAAGTAGGAATGTAGGATGAGGTTGGCTCCAGTGGAGCCACTACAAGCAGAAGCTTTAGCAAAGCTCTGCAAGTATAAAAGNCCTGTACCTTGCATGCATCCATTTACAGTTCTTGCCTTTGAGACTCCTCACAGAGTGTCCAACCAAAGGTAGACACTAAAGACCAACATGCGGACTTCGTGAGGTTCGTGCAAACCAAACGAACCTAAAGTGTGGATCCCTCGTTCGAGGGTGATATGTTATCTTGGTTGCAATACCAAGAGCGATTGGCGGCCTCCCATGTCGGGACCCGTTTTCTAGACCGTTGCTATCCGGCGCATTGACAATTAGATGGTGGGCAACTGCCACAGAGCTTTTTGAAAGGTAGGTAAAAATGAAGGGCAAATGTATCCAAGCTGTGCTATATGCGATTCACAGTAACGCGTAACGATGAGAGAGCTTTGCGAAAGTGGCACATGTTTTTCTCAACGACGCATGTCTTTGCAATTTCGAGAACACATTTTCATGTATAGTTTGTGCGGCGATTGATGTAGCAAACGGATAGGAAGCTTTGCCCACTGGGCCAAAACCGCAGTTATTGAGGGCCTCCAACCCTCAATCCATCCCATCCGTCGCCTTGTAGGCCAGGTCCAATCCAAGCCACGTGGCACACTGGCGCTACATTCCTCCCACAGGAATGGACCCGCCCTCGGTGTCCACAATGGGTGTTGAACCCCGGCGCTCTGATACCAAATGTAGCAAACGGATGGGAAGCTTGGCCCATTGGGCCAAAACCGCAGTGATTGAGGGCCTCCGACCCTCAATCCATCCCATCTGCCGCCCCACAGGCCAAGTCCAGTCCAAGCCACGTGGCACACTGGCGCTACAATTGAAGCCCATAGCTATCAAGGCCCACTACTGATCAAACTCAATGTCTGAGACATCAATCGATGGCCAATTCATGTATGCAGCTAATGGTTGTGGATCCCTTGGAGGTTAAGCAAGCTTGGCGATCCTTCCCGCTGACTTTGACTTCATGCAACATGTTGAGCATAACGACCCCTCAAACAAGGAAATGGCAATGGAAAATTGGCACCACACAAGGAAGATTGTGTCATGTTTTTTTCTCTATATGGAATAAAAAGAACCATTTTGATTTATTGCATAAGTTCTTCCAAACTGATGTGGTTGCTTGGCGATTCTTCTAGTTCGTCAACCTCGGAATTTTTGTTCAACGAATGTACGCCCTTTAGGATTTTCAATTCTTAGTCTTAGGTAGTTTTCCTGTGCTGGATACCTGATTTGTGAATGTTTTCCTTCATGCTATTCCTCGTTATGGCAAGTGGCAACCACCATTGTCATTAAGAAGTGACAGAGGCATTCGAGAAGATGGCGCATCAAGGATCGTTTTTCAAGCTTGAAGAGGAACTTCTTAAACATCGTGGGCTAACAACAAAACACGATCGTGACTTAACGTGAAAGGTACGGTCAAACCAGGTACTCCCCATAGTTTTATCCAAAGATGTATCGGCCCCATCATTTAGGGAAAACATATGCGAACCGCTTGGTTTGCGACTTGCATAGACGCAAATTCGGGTCGAGATCGCGATGATTTTAGTTGCCTGTGTTGATTGCTAATATGTTTAAAATGTCAACTTCACATTTTTATGTCTGGTGTATGCCTATTGAAGCCGCAGATATACAAGGACCTGCTGTCATTGAAAACCAATCTCGCATGTACTCTTCTAACGAACGAGTAGACAACGATGCTAATCGATGGCAAACTTTGTGTTTTTTGTGTGTTCTCCAAAATTCACCGTGACTGGCGAGTGCCAGTCACACTGGCACTTGCCACTCTCACTCACTTTTTGATTTTGACTCGCCTGCTGGTTGCCTGGTGGGTTTGTGGTTTGTCAACTCACGTTCGGGGCATCGATTAGTCAAGCACCGGACAAATCGATGCCACAATCCGTCGGTTCTCATGCACGTTCCAGCATGTTTAATTTTTTCAACAAACATCATGTAGTTCACCCCCCATCACATGGACATCTGACGGCAGGGCGCTTCCAGAATAAGCCTCTCCGATCAACCAGCAGGCGGTACATCAGTCTCCAGGTATGAATCCCAACGGAAGGGAGTCTGCGTAAAGTGGGGGCTCGAACTAGGCACTTGGCACAATTTCATCCCATCATTGGGTTACGAAATACCCCTTGTAATAAAAAAGTGCAGAAAATCTCAGAAAATTTTTGGCATGATTTTCCCTCCTTGATGTTCCTCATATCAATCAACTTGGCAATGCTTTCCTGGGCGCTTTCACTCATGGCAGGGGCCAGGGTTAAGAAAAGGGTCACCCCAGACACCTTGCAAGAGTGAGCAATCCTCAGCTAGCCAATATGTTGAGTAATTTGTGCAAAATTTGCTTCATATTCATCATTTTGCAGTCATGTGTGTCTGGCTTAAGAGGGAAATGAGACAAATCAATGGAGAGAGAAAGAAAAGGCAAAAGGGAAACATGCTTTAGGGGAGGGAAGGGAGGGGCATGTGCATCTCCTAGGCATATAGAGCACCAACATATAAAAAAACAGTCACAAAGTGCAGCTGCAATGGATGGCCAGTCTTTTCTCTCTCCTTGTGAAAAAAAGATGGTTTGAATGATTTCCTGCACATACGAAAAATAGAAAAATCTTGTTGGAACAGAGATCCACGTGTATCTTGGAAAACAAAGAAAAGCGATAACAAAAACAATTTTCAATGTACAGATGAGGAAAACATTGTTCAATCGCAGGGATGTAGATAATGTGAGCTTAAGTGTGACTGTCTGAGCAAAAGGGAGAGAGAGAGAGAGAGAGAGA
>SZWC01027935.1:0-10933 GCA_023375785.1 Penium margaritaceum | reverse complement strand
GAGGAGGAGGAGGAGGAGGAGGCATGCACCTGCCACACTGTGAGACGCGAGCCGTCCCCCCACTGCAGCGACACCCCCACCATCAGCAGTGAGCCGTGCACCACCACAGCCGCTGCGCAGTGGCAGTGGTAGCAGTGGCCTCGCACCCATCTGCAGCAGCTGGAGGCCCCCCTCCTCCGCCGCCACGGCAGGAACCGCCGCCAACGTCAACCCGGCCGGGTTCCCGGTCCTGCATTCGGCGGCGACTGCTCTGGCCTCCGCCGCAGCCGCTCTGCCGACGACGTGGAGGTGGGGGAGGAGGGGCTTCGCTCGGCCACTCATTGTGGATCGCTGAGGGGGACGACCGGTGTGATGAGATCGGCGCACGCCGGCAACGGCAACGGCAACGGCAACGGCAACTGCGGCGTCGCTCCCGCTCGACGATCCTGGCTCTGCGGCGGTCGCTCCTGCCGGTGGTGGTGCTGGTGATGGTGCTGCTGCTGCTGCTGCTGCTCCTGCTGCTGCTGCTGCTGCTGCTGCTCCTGCTGCTGCTGCTGCTGCTGCTGCTGCTGCTGCTGCTGCTGCTGCTGCTGCTGCTGCTGCTGACAACGCGGCTGCCGCTGCTGCTGCTGCCTCGGCTGTTTGCCTGCTGCTGCGGCTGCTGCTGCTCTTCCTCCTCGCCCTTCTCGTACTGCCGCTACCAGTGGTGATGGTGGTGATGAGGTGGTGGTTATGGTAGTGGTGATGGTGGTGGAGGACAAAGCGGCTGCAGAAGTGGTGTAGGCAGCGTGACGTGGCGGTCGTGGTCCTACCGCAGCGGCGAGCGCGGCTGCAGGAGGAGGAACGGCGGCGGATCTTCTTCCGGAGATCGCGACTGGGGTGGCAGCGACCAATAGGGGGTCCCGAAAACCACATTTGTTTTTATGGGTCAATTGCTTCGTTACCTTAGGGTTTCATACTTCATTGTAGAATGTGATGCAACTTGCGAATTACTTTTCTTATGTCTCCTGCCACAAAACTTCTCCAGCATCGGTAGCCCGATTTACGCCGAACGGAGAGTAGATGGTGAACAAGTAGAAGTTGTGAGGCAAAACCCGATTTAGAATTCGGGACACTTTAGCGATTTATAATGGTAAGTGTACTTTGATGACAACTGTCAAAACTGTCGAACATATGTATACAAGTAACGAGTTACGAATAAAGCATAGTCAGGGTCGTCATGTCACATGTCAAGTGATGCATGCAAAGTCGAGTCATGTGTGGTTAGATTTGAGAAGGCCCACCAAGAATTCAAGGGTCTTTGAGAATTGACGGTGAAGATGCGCGATGCATCTTTACAAATCTGGATTCGTCGATAGTCGTCGAGAAGTCGACCGAAAAGTCATGACACTTCTGTTTCTACGTTCGTGAGAATGGTCAAAGTTGTTAGAAGGTTTGTGAATATCCAATGGGAGAGGGGCAGATGGCCAGTTTTCCCTCGATCGTTGGAGTGAATATCGCAGTCCTCGCGATGCGATATGTTGTTTGTGTAGTAATAGAAATGCCCTCTCGAGAAGATTAGGGACTCGTGTACGTCTGCTACGTAACACTTCCCTCCCCTTTAGCCGCGAAGTCCCGACACGCGTATACACGTGGCCCAGCGACAGCGGTAGTAGCCGTTGATGAGATGATCGATGTCTCGAAGGTTGTCGTAGGGATCCCAGCTGTTATGCCCTGTGAAATAGTCGTGCCACTTGATGAGGTATTCTGTCATCTTGCCTCGTCGTCGATGGCCAAGGATGTCCTTAATGACATAGTCCATGTCTTCGTCTTCTTCAACAAAAGGCGAAGGAGGGACATCTCCGTCAAGAAAGTTCTCTCTGGGGTCTCGGTATTGCTTGAGTCTGATGACATGAAACACCAGATGAACTTGCATAGTTTCGGGGAGTTAGAGTCGTGCAACCACAGGCGTTTGCATGCGTTTGATCTCAAAATGTCCCAACCATTGAGGTTTGAGCTTTGAATAGTCGGGTCCTCAAAGCTTGATGTTTGCCGTGCTCACAAGAACACGATCGCCAGCGGGAAGACATAATCGCTGAAATGTCGGTTAACTTCTTGCTTCATCGTTGCTTGTGTCAACATGAGAGTCTACCGTGTTTCCTCCTAGATGGTGGTAAAGTTTCGTTGTTGAACGTCGACTATTGGAATATTACTAAGACTTTGTAGTCTAGCAGGTGTGGTGGGAAGTTTGCCATACACCACTTCAAATGCAATTTTACCTGTTGAGGTGGAAATTACTGAATCATATGCGATTCTGGCGGTCGAGAAGTTTTGTTCCCAATTCGTCTCATGAGGTTTGCATAGTTTTCCCAGCAATTGTTTAAGCGTCTAATCTTTTCCCTAGGTTTGACTGTCGGTTTGAGGATGAAACAATTCAAAAGTTGAATTATGCTTCCGTAGCGAGTCATCAATTTGCGCCAAAAATGACTGGTGAATCAACCATCAATATCACTCGTGATGCTTTTTGGTACAATGTATAACCGTACAATGTTGTTAAGAAATATCTGTGCTGTTCCTTTGATGGTGACAGTTGTCGTTGTCAGGATTAAGTGCGACATTTTAGAAAACCTGTTGATGACCACAAGGATGGCATCATGTCCCTCGGTGTGACTGGCAATCTAGTGACAAAGTCCATGGAGATCTCTGCCCATGGTCCCGTGGGAACGGGGAGTGGCTGTACAAGCCCCGGTAGCCTCGTGGGATGACATTTTTGTCGCTCACATGTGTTGTAGGTCTTACAGAAGTTGGCCACGTTGGGTTGTAGTTTGTCCCACGAAGAGTTTTTTGCTAGCCTTTTCAGCATCTTGTCCCCTCCAAAGTGTCCACCTAGACAGGTGTCATGGAATTCTTCAAGCATCTTATGGCAAAGTTTGTCGTTCAGGGGAACGACCACCTGTCCATTGAAGTGACATCGTAAGCAATGTGCGTCAAACTAGAACTAGGCTGTATCATATCCGTCGTGCTTATCGAAGCCGCATGCAAATAATCGCTCAAGTTAGGGGTGTCGCTTTAGTTGTAGGGTTGCCACATTGGTTGTTACATCTGGTCGACGGCTAGTGCATCCGCTAGATTGGCTTTTCTTGATCGATACTCAATTTTTTAGTCAAACTCGGAGTCAAGGAACTCCATCCATCGAGTTTGACAACGGCTGAGATACGGTTGCGTCTTCAAATGTTTCAATGTGTGGGGGTCGGTGAGCACAATGCATTGGCGACACTCAAGGTAACATTTACATGTCTTGAACGCATGCACAAATGCAAGCATCTCCTTTTTTTGGACCACTTAGCTGAGTTTCGTTCCTCGTAGTTTCCTGAGGTATGTAGGCGACCAGTTGTTTGCCGTTGCCATGATCTTGCACAAGAATCGTGCCAATGGCTCGGTTTGATGCAACTGTAGCCATGACGTTGTCGATATGCAGATAGGCTAACAGTAGGGCTCGCGCCGGGGTCAAAGCGTTCCACAAAGCACTTAACGCTTCTTGTTCGTTTTCTTCCCAATGCCAATCGTCTTCATCTTTAGTGAGGTTGAAAAGAGGCACTGACACTCGTGCATAGTCCCTCATGAATGGCTGACACTAATTACAAAATCTAAAAAAAACTTGAATTTCTCAAACGTTGACTGGCGTCGGCCGATCAGCGACTACTGCCATTTTTTTGGATCCATGGTGATCCATCAACAGTTGATGATGTGACCCCCAAACTAGATCAAACAACAACCGAAGTCACATTTTGAGAGCTTTCTGAAAATCTTCTCTCTTTTTAAAACTTCAAGAACTTTTTGGCAATGTCCATCATGCTCCTCTAGGGTGCGGTTGTATACAAGAACATCGTCAATGTAAACAACAACAAAATCATCGAGGGACATTCAGAAAATGTTGTTCATTAGCGCCATGAATGTTTTTGGGGCATTTTTTTGTGCAAATGGCACAATCGTGAACTCAAAGAGCCTGTAACAAGTTGCGAATGTTGTCTTCTTGATGTCTGTGGCTGCCACGTGTATCTGGTGATACTTGTTGCGTACGTCAATCTTGCTGAAAATTCAGGCTCCTGAGAGTTGGTCAAAAAAATTGGCGGCCCGAGGGAGAGGGTAGCAATTCTTGATGGCAGTCTTGTTCAGCACCCACTAATCCAAGCATATCTGCATCTCGCCCATTTTATTTTTCACAAGTAATACTAGTGTGGCGTATGGTGACATGGAAGGGCGGATGAACCCGTGACCGAGCATCTTGTCAAGCTGCTTTTTTGGCCCAGTCAGCTTGTGATCACGCATACAATAGGCTCCACGGATGGGAGGTCTACTGCCCTGCTTCAGTTTGATGCGATGGTAAGTTTCTCGATCAGGAGGTAAGGTTTTTGAGAGTTCATCGGGGAACACGTTTGCAAACTCTTCAATGAGTGGTGCAAACTCTTCGGGTACCATCTTCAAATTTTTCAAGGTCGATGAGGCTGATGAGAACGATGGTGAGTTAGTTACTTCCACTTTTGCTTCTACCATTATCTTAAAATGCATAAGCCACGCATGAGATCCTCTCCGAACATAGTGCTTGGTCACGTTGAGAAGCATTGGCTGCACCAGTTGTCGCTTTTCGGCTTGCACAACTTCCTCCGGTATTTCCACCTCTACTGCTTCCATTGTAATGTTTTGTCATGCATGCTGAAGTTGTTGGTCGGCAGCGTCCATCTCCATGTAGAAATTGTTGCCATTGTAGTCAACTTGCGGATTGTCCCTGTACGAGAAATCTCGTTGGACAAGTCCTCCAAATCATTACATTGTGAAGATCTCCCACTTGTAGTCATAGTAGTTCTTAGAGTCTCCGTATTTGTAGTCTTCCATGAACGGTTTTCCCTTCAAGCACCCCTTGTTTGATGTGCAAACCCACCTTACAATCCATGTCATTGCTCACGAAGCTTTGTGAGGCTCCTCCATCCAATAGTGTTGGTACCGTTCTGTGACTTCTGCATCCTCGAGGCTGAACTTTTGGTACTCTCGTCAATTGGTCGTCCTTGTAACCCTCGTCAAATTTTGCAATCTCATAAACTTTCTATGGCTATGTGGGCCATTCAGATGGGCAATTGTTATGCGTAGATCACTTCCCACGAACAAGAGTTCCGCCCTATACTCCTACCCTTTGTCGTTTCTTAACTCATTTTTTTCACCTATTCCCCTTTTTTCCTACTCCTTATTCCAACAGTTTTGAGTGATGTGCCTAAGTTCTACGTCGTTGTAGTAGGTTTGCGTGTCTTTGTGGTCGACAGAGTCTACTTCCATCACAGTCAAGGAGTTTGTCTACCGAGTTTTTGTTTTTCCACGATAATTGTTGTTAGGAGGTTTCCAGCCACAAGATTCCCGGATCCAAGCATTGTAGTCGGCGTTGTCGATCCTTTTTGCTCCTGCAATCATCTGCAACAAGGCATTCTGGATGTCAAAAATGGTAATTGCTTGCGAGATATGTTGCTTGAGGCTGTTGTTGTAGTGAAAATAGAGGTCTTTGTGGGCGATGTCTACTCCGATGATGATCTCGCAGAATCTTCGTGCATACTTTGCCATGATGGATCGGTAAAGTAGACGTTGGAGTTTATACCATATTTCATACATTTTGTTCAGTCGTCCAAAGTGTGCGAGCATTTTGCATGAGAATTTCTTCTAGTCAGTTGGTGGCATTAGCACGTCTTACCACCACAATTTGATCTTCCCCAAGGGTGGAATGCCTTCGGTTGGTGATGAGAGATGGGTCTTGAGAGCTATTGATGTTGCATCGCCGGTCTCCAGCTGCCATTGGATGGTCTTTAGGGTAGACCACAACCTGGATGTCGTACCACACAAAAGCACAGTCGCAAGGTCAATGTTCTTCTCTTCGTCATTGACCCCAACAGTGGTGAAGTACACCTCCAAGCACGTCAGCCACATCCAAACTGTTTGTCCTTTCGATTTTGCTGGATTGAACAGTTTACATGGAGCTGGAAAAACTTGGGGTGCGCTCGAGAGCTGGGAATTTCTCTGAATGAGCACCGCTTCACGCGCTCTTGCATTGCTAAGTGCCTTAATTGTGATGTTAAGTTGTACGAGCAGGTGGTTGTTGATGCCCTTTAGCATAGACATCTCTTTTCCAAGTTCCTCATTGATCCGTGCCTATCGGCCCATCCCACCTATTGTCTTTACTTTCGTAGTAGAGGTTGTTGGTAGGAGCGGCTCGTTCATTGCCGTCGAGTCCGTGACCGCATTGGTTGCCAAAGTCGTGGGGTTACTTCCAACTGCCATAAAGCCTACCACATCAACGTTTGTTGTCTCTCTAAGGTTTGTGTGCATCAACACGTTCCGCTCCTCCATTACCGAAGTCATTGCCGAATACCCACTGTTGGTCGTTGGTTAAGCTCGGTCGCCTCACCTCGTAGTAGCAAAGTCTGTGAGGTCTTGATGTGCAAGATGCATAGAAGACTTGTGCAAGGTAGTCCTCCAAATGGGTGGAGTAGTCAAATTCCTCTTGAGCATCGCTACGCTTTGATACCAAGTGTTACGCCGAAAAGGGCGTAGATGGTGAAAAGGTTGACTTTGTGAGGCAAAACACAACTTAGAATTTGGGACACTTGAGCAATTTATGATTGGTGGTAAGTGTACTTTGATGACAAGTGTTGAAATGGTGGAATGTATGCACACAAGTGACAACTTACGAATGAAGCAAAGTCAGGGTCGTTGGGTCGTATGTCAAGCAACGCGTGCGGAGTCGCGTTGTGGGTGGTCAGATTCAAGAAGGTCCATCAAGCAGTCGGGGGTCTTTAAAATTCAACGGTGAAGATGCGCGATGCATCTTTAAAAATCTGGATTTTTTTAGAGTCATCAAACAGTCGACCAAAAGGTTGTGACACTTCCGTTTGTAGGTTCGGGAGAAGGGTCAATGCTTTTGGAAGGTTCGAGAATATCCAAGGGGGGCGGAGCAGTTGGCAAGTTTGCCCTTCACCTTTGGAGTGAATATCACGTTCCTCTTGACACGATGCACTTTTTATGCAATAACAAAAATCCACAGTTAAGAAGATTATGGACTCCTGTATGTCTTCTACGTAGCATCCCCAATCTCCAACCGCTAGTTGATCCCCATGTCACCAACGATGTACAAATCTCAATTTGACGCTCAAACCAATGGATAAGATGTTTCTTGGCAGATTCAGTTGAACAATTAGTTTGAGAATCACTATGCAATCTATTCATTTATTGATTCATTAAAAACTATACCCTACACCATTTGAACATTAAATTATCATGATAGATATTGAATTCTAATCAAGTACAAGGTTGATGTTTTTCATTTGAAGAAAACTTTGAAGAATTTGAAGAAAATAAAAACATTTGTGATTTTAATGTCTATGAAATATAACTATCATCTTTCCATAACTTCCCTAGTACATATAATTTCACTGATGAATGCATTAAAATGAATTTTTGGTTTCAAAGAATGCATTTTTTCATTATAAAGCATCTAATATGTTTTCTTTGATTCATGGTATAATTTAGAATCTAATGGTTTCTAGAAATGGAAATTCATATGGTGCTAATTCATGAGTAACGGTTTTGAATGTAAATTTACATACATTTAAATAGTAATCTCAGACTTTTCTTCCGAAATAAATCTTTTCTAAGGCCTTAATAGTGAAAATTTTGGAATAATCATAAAATACAAGTTATTGAGAAAACAATGATAGATAATGAAATAACTTTAGAAGGTTCTATTATGCAAAAAATGTTTTTCATAAGGTCAAACAAATTATACATTGAACACCAATATTTACATATGCTAGAAAAATTTAAAGATTGTTTAGTGAGTTTCAAAACGTTTTTGAAAATCTTGATTGTTCCTAATGATGTGTGATCGACATTTTCAAAGTATATTATCCATCACAAAATCCCCTCACAAAATTTCAAACGAATACAATTCTTAACAAATTGTTTATTTAGGAATACAAATGTGAAATGAACATTGAAATCTACTTAAAATTCAATTCAAAACCATTACTCATAGTTAGGAGAAATAAAAAACTTCATATTTAGAAACCATTTCATCTTGATTTATACCATGAACTAAAGAAAATGTGTTGGATATTCTACATTTCCTAGATGCATTCTTTGAAACCAGAAATGCATTATTATGCCTTCATTAGTTGCATGATATGTTTTAGGGCAAGTATAAAAAAGTTAGAAAATTTTCATGAATAAAAAGCATAAAATTTAAACATTATTTATTTTCATTTAGTTTGTTTTGTTCTAACTAAAAAATCAACCTTGTGTTTCATTAAGATGTATTATTTGTCAAAGAAAACGTTTTATTTAAATCATACAAGTTTTGCCTTAGTACTGATTGATTTATATTCCTAAAAAAACATGTTTGTTTTCCGTATGGAATCTCACATGAACTGTTAAATGAAATCATGTTTCTAGATTTCTGATGAATTTTTGTGAAATTATTTTGCTTGAGTAATTTGTAAAAGTTCTTGAAAGTTATACATGTTTTCATATTCAATGTTCATTGATAAGAAGAATTTGAACAATTTCTAAACTTTTTTATGAAGCAATCATTTGTATTAACTAGACCTAGATTGAGCTTATGTTTGTCTTGATTATGTTTTCTGGAGTATACGATAGACAAAGGATTCTCTCGGAAACGTGTTTTGGTTAGGAAAGATTGCCTCTATTGATTTGAGCATTAATTCAAGATTTATACATCGTCATTCACAACTAGATTAACTAGCGCTCAGAGATTGGAGCTATTGATTGCGAATATGTTGTGTGACTGGAAACCGAGGACAAAGAAGTTTGGAGTCGAATCACTTACGATAACTTAATATGAAACTCGTAACAAACAAAGCAATTTGCCCCTTTTTTTAATGTTTCATAGTAACCTATTACAACCGGTTATTGGCCAAAAGATTTTGCAAGAAAAATGTGATTGGTGGATTTGTCATTTTTCTGACAATTCCACAAATGGTGGAACGAAGATTCAGGAGGACGTCAAAATCGGACAGACAGGCTATAATTCCTAGCACTTTTCCATCAACATCAAACCAGACATCACGGAATCCACCAAGCGACGCAAATCAGTAAGAAAGACACATTATGGTTGGGTCCAATTGCTACGGTCATTAGGGATCGGACCAAACCGTGCTAAACAAGCACAAGAACTAATCCTGACTGCAAATGCAAAGAAAATCCACATGTGATTATGGTCATTCCATGCGCAATAAATTCCTAGAATGTTTCAAATAGTAGGTTTTTAAACTTGTACTACAATGCATGGAGTTTTGAATATGAGGCTCACATTTTATGCATGGCAAACAAGTATGATTGGCTAAGATTGCTAGGGAGTGCCACTTTAAACCTCCACAAGTAGTAAAACTCGTAGACTTCCTTCCTTCTGTGGTAAAACATCTAGGAATTTCATCACACTATCCCAAGAGATAGAAGTGTATATCTTTTTGCTCAATTACTATGTAACTATATGCACGCTTTGCGTGCAAACCCCGAATCTTGTTTTGGGTTCCATGTTAACCTTACCTTTTTCTAATGGGGAACCGATGGATTCAAGAAAAGATCATGATTAGTCGCCATCAATCACATAGCCTTATTATTTGTGCTCTCTTTGTCTCTCCTAGGACTTTGAGCCTTGCCATGCATCGGACAAAAATGGCTATTTGTCTTTGTCCAAACGTGTGTTTCTCTTGAAGGAATGAACCAGAAACTAAGGAACCGGACAAGACAAGTGACACGGCAACATAACGGACAGTATGCTTTATGACACAAATAGGGCGGGAAGCTTGGCTATTACGTGACGTGTGCCAGGTTGCTTGAACATGTCCTCGCCTATGGGGAAATGGATGAGATTAGTAGAGGCTTAGAGACCCTCAATTACTGCGGTTTTTTGCTCGGTGGGCCAAAGATTCCATCCGTTTGCCACACTTTGTACCAAAGCCCCTTGGTTCAATATCCATGGTGGACACCATGAGCAGGTCCATTTTGATGTGGGAGGGACGTAGCACAAGGCGTGCCACGTGGCTTGAATGGGTCTTGGCCTGTGGGGCAACGGATGGGATGAGTTGAGGGTCAAAGACCCTCAACTACAACATTTATGGCCGAGTTGACCAAGTTTTTTTTCTGTTCGCTACATTTGGTTTCAGAGTGTCAGGGTTTGAAACCCATTCTAGACACCAAGGATGGGTCCATTCCTGTGTGGGAGGAATGTAGCGCCGGGTGTGCTGCGTGGCTAGCTTGTGGGGCGACGGATGGGATGAGTTCAGGGTCGGAGACCCTCAACTACCACGGTTTCGGCCTAGTGGGCCAAGCTTCCCGTCCGTTCATTACATTGGCCAATCTTCTCCTCTAGTCAGATCAACTGTTTGACTTGACTAGCCAAGCCACTGATCTTGGCTACAAAAGTTTAGGGATAATAGAGTTTGCAATAGGTCAATGCAAAATGAATAAGGTAAAACTATTACATCACAGGTTGGTCCTCAATATTGATTTCATTGTACAAAAAAACATCAATAAATCCCACATTTTTCTTTTTTCCTAGAAAGAATTCATGATTTTCCAACATTGTAAGAAAACACATCAATGAATGTGCATTGTTTTATGGAAGTTTTTTAAATGTTTTTTGACCTCTGTTTTGGAAAACAAACTAACACAAAACTTACATAGTATAAATCTTTGAAGTACATACACGATCTTTGCATTTAAAGAGGAATTTGTCTGGTTCTTGTCTCGTCCCAAAGTCCATTTAAAGATAATGAGATTAATCTCTCCAATTCCATTTTGAGGACGGCATGACAGATATCTTTACGCTAGTCCCATACAATCTTATGCACGCTTTGCATGCAACATACATCTCTCTCTCTCTCTCTCTCTCTCTCTCTCTCTCTCTCTCTCTCTCTCT
>SZWC01027934.1:4317-18774 GCA_023375785.1 Penium margaritaceum | reverse complement strand
TTGGTTATACGATAAGCTGCCTAGCACAAGATGTCAAGAAGTTGTTCCACGCGAGACCCGATTAATCGTTTTTCCAACTAAAACTCAACGACTGCTGGGAGACAAAACTCAATCTTCTACATAACGTCGAAGCCTGCCCCGCTTATGGAAAGAAGGGAGTACTGGAACACCTGACATGTAAAGAGGAGCGAGAGATATGACATCACCATTATAGTACATCCCTTTTACGTGGTCTGCTTTTGATCCTGTTTTCATATGACAACATTCAAGTTTCTTCATGAAGGTTGCGGCTCGGGAGGGGTAAATGAGAATTCGTGTCCCGCTGTTGATATCATCATTCGAAACTTCTTTATGTTCGGAAGAAATGGGGCCCGCCAACCCGCCCACTACATCGCCATCGCCAGTCGCTGTCCGCTGTCCTCGATGAAAATGCAAATGCGACCATCAAATTGCCTCAAACGGATACTTGTCAACTACCGAAGAAGCAATCAAACACTCGACCGAACTCCTTGCTCAAACTGCACAGAAAGATTTTTTTCTAAATGAAGGGTTTGCATCGAAGGAAAGTGCGAAAAAGATGATGCAGATAATTTCTTCGCCGCAGGGAGAACGCTGTCCGCCAACCAAGTCGCACGTCTTCGACCATAACAATCAACGAGTACCCGTGGGTGACTGAAGTAGAGGTTCGGGGAAACAAACCATTTGCCAGTCGCGGCCAAATGCTTTCGCTTCTCCTACATTCAACGAGAATGAACACGAATACTTCAGAGGCGTTCAGTCGGAAACTTGCTTACGCCCATACGACCGGTGCCGATCTTAATCCCTCAGCAACCCGTCATCCTCGGCCACCTCATTCCCCCGCGTCTCACCTCAGTGGTCTAGTTCAGGTACAGGAACGGGTGCAGGGGGATCGCGCGGAGTCACGGAGCGCCAGCGTTGCAGCGAGACGCGCTTTCTCACGACGAAATCCTTGAAGAAAGCGATTTTCTAGTAGCCCACGCGGAATCGGTCAGCACGCGGTTTGCGGCTCGCTTTTTGGAACAGTTCTTCGATAAAATGTTCGTCAAATAGGAAGCGCACGGGTCACTGTGTAACCAAGCAATTCTCGATCATTCCGCCTTGTCCACAAACCAGGAAAAACAATTTCATAATCAAACCTTGAACTTTGGCAAACTCAAGAAAGGTGTATACCAATCTTTGTACAATGAAGAAAAAATCTTGAGAAAAATGAAGCATGTAGACCCTACATACATACATGATTGATCATGTGAAAATGTTTATAGGTTGATTCAACTACCACAAACCCTCATTCTCTTACCTTAATTGGAACATAGATGTTGAACATTATGGACTTGCAAAGCGGAAGAAAAAATGAAAATTCAGCCCATAAAAGGTACATCAAGAGGTTGTCAAACTTTCAGAAAAATCTATGTTGGGTGCAAGAAAAAGAAAGAGACAAACTGGGTGCTCAAGACGTGCCACATGTAAAGCATTAGATTGTTGGTTGCATTAAGGAAACCCACTGTGAATGTGCAAGGTTTTGGGATACTCACAACATGTCTCCATCAAATTATAACACTTTCAAGAAGAATCAAGATAGAAGGGGACGATGGTGAATAAGTGTTGTGAAAGAAATGAAGCAGGACACAAGTGTGAGCGTGCTCATCAAAAGAGCACTCTATTCTCAAACTTCTCCGAATTGAAACCAAGTCTTGATTGGTTCGATTTCCCACTTTCATGAACATAAAAACCGACAACATTCCAATCAAGTGAGGTGATACTCTTCCAAGTACCAACAATATCATCACGTAAGTTCTATATGTAACCTCATCACACCAATGTACTGCCATCTCTCCACATGCAAAAGAATAATGATCCCTCAATGTAACATTCTAATATCAACAAATGTTTTTCAATATGATTTTTGAACACATCTCCCTACGACCACCTTGAGTTTGACACTTCCTTGTGCCTTTCATAAATCTGCATATACATGAAGACTATTCAATGAGTAAACACAATTCTTCGTATGTAAGCATGCACATCACATCACCATTCACAAAAACGACCAATGATGTTGCTCATGTTAGGAAGATCTTAATGGATCCTCCATTCCTTGGGCAACTACACTTGAGTTTTTGACCTAAAAACTATGTCTTGTGGTGATGTTACAACCTATAGCTGAAACAAAAATACACCAACTACTTTATTCCCACCCACGTGGTTGTAATTTTGGCCATTGCTGTATTAGTTCTAGTCTTCTCACACTAGTTATTCATGTCTTGACCATAATGATTGCAAAATTATAAAAGAGTTTAGTTGTGAGGTTTCATCAATTTTTTCCAATCTCATCCTTTGAATATGGTTTTCTAACAAATGATAAAACATTCCATTTATCAAACTCACCCTAAAACTGAATAATCAAATTGTATAGTACATGCTAGATTGACATCTTGAGAACATTCATAGGTGTTTCGTAGAAGTTTGATGATTCACTTGTTCATTTTCAGACAGCAATAATGTTTAGCATATTCTGAAGAATATTCTTTAAAAAATGGAAAAATAATATGTTTCCTAATTTTAAATCAACGACATGCATGTCATATATGTAAAAAAGAAAATTTCCTCTTGTCTTTGTATCTCATGAATGGAGGATCTCTGGATCCGTAGAGCCTTTTTTTGTGCAAAAACCCATCCCCAAATCACAATTGTGGTTGTGGGTTTTACCTTTTCCCATTACGCCAGCTCCGATGAGGACAAGCACGTTCTGTCCTATCATAAGGGGGATTCTCGACCCCCGATTCAGACGGTCCATAAACCTGGTATTCAAATAGTCAAACCTAAAACAAACACATCCCCTAATAACACTCAATGCTTTTTTTCTTGCCCACGCTCCTTGGCTAAACGGAAGCGAGAGCAGACAGGTTCCCTTTATTTTTGGGGGTATCCTCCAACCTCCCATTCAAACCAAATGTAAACTAGGCACTTAAATAGTCAACCCTCAAACAAAACAATCCTTGGAATACATTATTTTATGGGTTTTATCATTTTTTTTAGAAGGCTACTCTTGGGCCCCATGTTAACGGAGCCAAACAAGATTCATTCTATTGCATGAAGTAAATTCAAACCCCCATTCAAACTGCTCAAAAACAAAAGTTTCAAATAATTGAGAACCCTACCTTTGGAACATGTTTGTAAACATTGTGGAAGTTGTAAGAGTTACACTCGTGCATTAGGTCTGGCATACATTGTAAGATATACACGACATTCACCACCTCGTATACTTGCTTCATACACTTTTGGGGGCGTTGAACTCAGNCAACATGGGAAAGTGTAAGAGGTGAGTGTATGAGGTGGTTTACGTGGAAGGAGTACTAATTAAACATGCTAGTGTAGACTTGTAAGGGAAATTCTCTTCGAAGTTGGGAGTTGTCAACTAATGAATAGTTTATTACATCTGCCACATGAAATCATTCAAATACGAGCCTCACAAACTAAATATTTTTGGGGGCAATGGACCAATTAATGCAAAAACATCCCTTCATTACTTACACAAAAGACTGATTAATTGGATTGAATGGCCTCATGTTTTTCAATGGGGGTGGCTAATAGATACTAGTGTACTTTTGTGAAAGAGTTTTTACGAACTTGTTGGAAGTAAACTTGTGTATACTTGGCAACTTCTGCCATGAAAACCTTGTTATACACTCGCTTCATTCATTTGGGTATGTGCGGGGATGGACTGAGCAATGTCGAGAGACCCATCTTCTCATCTCTCCTAAAAATAGGAAAGAGATGTAGGTGAGTGTATGATATGCTAAATATGCAAGGAGTATTTCTAGTAAGGAAGATGTAAGGAACTAGTTTAGAATCATGAAAGATTTTCTACAAAGTCTTAAGAAATATTCATGTTCATATTTTATGACTTCCACAACATACACCCCCTCATAAACTTGCCCCTTACATTTTGAAAAAGGGTAGACCAATGGATGTTGGTGGACTCGTCCTCCTCTAAAATAAAGCAAATTGTACCGAGCGAGTGTATGAGATGGTTTTTGAGGGGTTGAGGGGGTATGAGAAGACCATAGTACCATAGTACCATAGTACACTCTTGTGAGAAAATTTTAATTCATGAGATGTGCACTCATGCACATTGTTTTACTTCAGACACATACAACCCCTTAACAAATCATCTTAAACACTTAAGAGGAGGGAGGAATGGGCGATGTGATTAGATCCATACCCCCACAAAAAAAACAAGGAATGGGTATGAGGAGAGTACACAAGATGGTGTATATGGAGGGGGTATTAAAGGAAAGGCTAGGGTAGTCTCTTCAGAGAATGTTTGAGAAATCACAAGATGTTCACTTTTGTACAAGGTGTGAACTTGTGTGAACTCAACTCATAAATCTACGAGGAGTGGGGGAGAATGGTGGTCCGAGATTCCCTTGGTTTTTGTAGCATACTTAGGGCATCGTCTGAGTTGTGGGGAACGTGGGTGATTCTTAAACTTTTCTAAAATTGTGCAAGCGTTCGAGCTCACCTCCACTTGACCGCCAAGGCAAGGAGGAGGAGTGTATTGGATTCAATGGAATCCTTAACCGACTAGGTGAAAACCGTAGTGCTTGAGGGTGTCTGACCCTCAAGCCATCTTGTCTTACATACTACAATCCCACATGACCGCGCTTAAGCCTCATGGATCCTTAAACCTGTCAACGTGGCACTGCCACGCCATAGTCCCCCCACTAGGAGTGAGAGCTGCCTTGGCACTTCTAGTATTCCTTGTGTGGTATTTGAGTTCCTAAGCTTTGATACCAATTAATGGATTCAATAGAATCCATGGGTGACAAGGCCTAACCAACAGTGCTTAAGGCTCTCTGACCCTCAAGCCTTCTCGTTTCACTACCCACAGTCCCATGTCACCACGCGCAAGCCACGTGGGTCCTTTGAGTTTTCAACAAGGCATTGCCATGCTTAAAGGAGTGAGAGAATTTGCACTTGCTTGTGTAGTACAACAACGTTGGGGGGTTTTGCTCGTGCCTAAAAGCATGGCTTCCAAACAAGCAACTCAAGGTTGGGTGTTTCCCTCGCAACAAGTAGTGTGAGAATCACGCTACCCGCGACGGGGTTCTCTTTGAGGCTAGCCCACAACAACGCGCGCGATCAACGGTAACAGTGGAAACATGGATTGCGACCATGCGTGCTCATTATACTTTACTAGCATGTGCTGCATGATGACCATACTCACGACAAAGAGGCATACATGTCCAACGAGGCGGCTAAACGGAGTGGCGTGCACCAACCATGCGAGTGGACAAGATACAAGATAGATCGTCAATCTGTATAGATTGATTGTCAAGAACATTTAGCACTACAAAATACAAGGTAGAATGTCTTCGCGTATGGGTCCAAGTAAATTATTAAAGAAAGCTAGGAGAGCAAAATGTTAGGGCCAAACCTAGCTAAAACAATTGTATGAATTCCATGTACATCGCTCATTCTGATTAACCTATGTCTTCCAGCTATGGCTTCCTAAATTTCTTCACATTTTATCTTTTTCGGTGCAAGTGTTCTCTCTACACACCAATGATAAATGTGAAGAAAGAACACAGTCTAAAAAATATGTATGAAAGACAAATTTATGGGACGGGGTGTTGAAAACAGACAGTGCACTTGTGTGAGATTTATTTAAGGATGTTAAAAGATGTACACTCTTATATGTGACTCCCACCACAAACACTGATCGTGAACACCTAAGGGGGGAGGCTAGTTGTGTTGAATTTTCCATTTATGAGCACATTTATGCTACATATCATGTATATGAACTTGGAAGACCAAATGAAATGTAGGAGGTATTTTAAAATGTGTAAGAGAACATGGTGTTGGAGAAAAACGTGAAAAAAATAATTCTTTATGAAATTAATAATACATTTATAATGATTTTAACCTTGTAAGAAGTTACCTTTGTATGCATTAATGTATACACCCATGTAAAAGTATTCGAAATGCCTATGATTAACCATATATCAAACATATAAAGATTTAGTAGTACTGAAACATTGACACAGTGTATGTACGTTTTGAAATATAGGCTTTTGCCATGAAACATACAACATGTCAAGGGGAGGCATTAGTTTATGGAATTACAATGGTAGAGAAAAGCTAGTGTAAAATGTTTTAAAAGTAATGCATGATGATTAAAAATGAAACATCTTTGTTTAATTTTGCATTATATAATGAAGCATGTTAGCAAGATTTTTGGTGACATGTTTCTTACACCAATTCCTAAACAAAAGGTTAAGCAATCTACCACATCGTGTTAATCTTTGTAACCAAACAAAGGATTGATTTTAGCAAAGATATTGAATATATGATGTACGCATAAAACATGGCAGAAACGTCCAGCCCAAGGGTCAACCATACCTACATAAATGATTTTTGAAGAGTTTAAAAATGTTCGAAGTAAACTTTGCCAAAATCAGAATTCATGCAACTTATTCATGTCATGAATGAAATGAAAAAGATGACGTACCACAAGAAATGTGTTTCAAACGAGGTTTTAGAGGAATGACATGATGGTATAAACATAATGATTTCAACGAAGAGAAACCTACAAACATGGAATCATTTTAGCATTAAGAGAAGTATCTAAATAATTAAAAATTAGAAAGAGGAAGAAAGGCCAAGTATGCAATGCGTGCCAATGACTTCAGCCAAAGAATGAGAACATTTGTGTTCTTTTTAACTGAAGTAGTAGCAAAAAAGGATTTTCAATAATGTGCATAAACGTTTTCCAAACATTCAGTCTTTTTGAAGGGTTCCTATGTAATTCGTATGTCTTTTAAGTAATCACATTGATGTCCAACTTCATTTCACTTCCATTATTCATGTTGTTGGTTGATGGATATATACTTGGATATGATATTGTTTTAATGTTATCGTTAAGTTCATCTATAAAAAACCATCCATGTTACAAGTTACAATCACATCAAGAAAATAAATAAGATGATCACGATGGTTTTATAAATTTGGTCAAAGACACATAAAATTGCTTTGGAACTATAGCTCTTTTTTCCAAGCTCTTATCAAACTCTTAAACCTCTTTGTCACAAACATAATGTTTAAGTCTTCTTCACGGAAAAGCCATTACATTCTTCTTATTCTTACTAAGTTGAAGAAACAACACAATTCGAATGCTTTAACCGTAAGATTTTTGTGTTTGAAGGAAGAAACATGTGTGACAAACTTGCATACTTACGGTTTAGTATATTAAACAAGAAAAGAATCACACGAGAACCAAGTTAAAATAAAAAGAACAGTTTGTATGAAGTTATTCACAAATTCAAGAGGTGAATAAGTTTTAAGGTTTGTTCATTATCAAGGGGATTCATCAATTTCATTTCATCTATTTTTCCTACATGCTAGCATTGTTACTTGTCGTCTATCTTTTCTACTAAATCAAGTAATTGTTTTTAAGAGAACCACTTCATCAACCACCACTTCATGTGGACAAAAGGTTGAATACATCTAAAAAAACTGGCACATGTGTAGGTAAAAGCACACTTGGACAGAAGATATAGCACAGAAAGAGAATCATTACATTCCCATATACACATAGTACATGGAAAAGTAGGTACATGGATCCAAATCCATAAAGCTCACTCAAATTTATTGTGGCAACCAAAACATAACAGTAGTAGCTGTTGTAGATGTACAAGTTGGGCAGCGCACTTATTGCTAGAGACAGGACTTGAATGTAGCTGAACCATAGGTAGTCAAGCGTGTAGCCCTTCTCACTAAGGGACTAGAGTGACAATTTTTGCTGCACATTGTAGAATTTCTTTGTTATGGAGGTGCCATCCAAAGAGTTGGACATAAGGAACTTGAGTGAACTTGAAATTCCTAATGGTCGATTGCTTCCGTACACAACTTAAGGCATAATGGTTTGGTGACTTGATGGTTTTTGAACATGTGTTAAGGGGGCCCCTCCGTAATGCTTATGGTTTGGAGGTCACAAAGAGTTATGCGACCTCCTAAATGGTTGTATTTCAACCAAGGTGGTTTTAAAACCACCTGGTTGGTAACATAGCCACATCGGTGGTTGCATAACCTTCAAAGCAAGAAAAAGGGGATTTTGAAAGATTATAGGTGAAAATGAAGGAAGAGGGTCACATGCTTGCAGAAAATAGAGATTTTCTCTTGTGAGAACATGAATTTGAAACCTTAGACAACGTTTTCGTAGGATTTTGTATCCTTCTCAATGATAACTCAATAGCTTTGACGAGAAAACAATCAACACGAATATGTTATCAAAGACATGGAAATGAAAATATGTAAAGTTTTGTTTAAATGAAGATGGATAATACAAATTGTATTAGATTATTTAGCTCAAATTAAAATAGTAATATTATTCATAGAATAAGCTATATCTCATTTAATCTTACGAGTATATGGTTTGTCAACCAAAACATATGCATTTAAAGTATTGAAAATCCAATATGTGTTCGTTTAAACTAAATCAAAATTTGTAGGAATTGGAGAATTTAAGATGAAAATGAAGAGTGGAATTCATATAAGGATATTGGTTATGTCATCATTTTATAGTTATGGCTTTGTTTGAATGTTTAACATGATTTTATCATGAAATAAGTCAGTGCGTTATCCAACCCATCACGAGGGCATTCTAATATTATGATGACAATGTATTTGTGTATGAAATGAGACAAATAATAAGGATGAATCCTTTTCTTAAAAGATCTAATTATTCCTATAATCAGTGCTCGATAGTTGCCTGTGTAACAACTTTCATGAATAGATAATTAATCTATTTCAAGATAATTTCCTTGACAAGAGTTTGATCAAAATCGTTTTTCCTAGATGCATTCAATCTTCACCATGGAGACTTCTTAAATTTTGAGCTTAGTGTTAGCAACAAAAGCCCTTGTGTAAATTTTGATAGTTACACTATGATATTACAAAATGAAAATCAGTTTTGGGAAACAACACGGTTTCACACTTGGGGCTACATGTGAAGACCGCCTTGAATTATGAAAATATGTTAGTTAAGTGTAGTGGATGTCTTTTGAGATGAAAAAAATCAAAGAAGAAGATTATAATATGCAATGTTCACAAATGTACTCTCTTTATTGCATGATACAGTCAAATATTTGTACTCAAAATACACTTCTTTACTACTCTCTTGTTATTATTATGATTGATACGTGTATTTCATCTAATCAAACATCATCATAACTAGTTTTTTTCGTAAAAGTTGGCTTATGAAAAACCAGAATTAGATTTAAGTGGGACCAACATATAAAAGCTTTATTGAAAACTTTGAACCCTGATGAATCATGATACTCTTCTTCATAACAAAATACCATAGGCTAGGATATTCAAAAAGACGAATACACAAATGTTCATTCCTTTTCATTTTCTATAAATTGAATGTTTTATGAGCGATATGTAAACATAACATAATTGCGGGTTTCGAAAGGTGCTTCCATTGGTTCAGTTACATTCTATGTTACCCTTCCATATGAGGTTCTACTCGTCAATTGTATTAAAAAGTTTAGCTATGAAAGAAAATGTTATGAAGTAGTGTACTTTTGTCTAAGAATTCAAGGAAAAACATTGCATGTAATGTCAACAAGTTTACATTCATATGGTTTACACAATACATCTTGTACATTCACTCTTTGTATAGTATTTCAAATGATGGTTGGGATGAAGGTTTTGGGAACATATTTCATTGAAACAATTTGTGCCTAGATTTCCACAATAAATTTTTTACGAAAAAGTTTTATATAAACATCAAGGTCAATGATTCTTAAATCGGAATATCGATAGAACATCATTGGATATCGTTGGAATCCTTTGAACAAAATGTAACCGATTAAGGATTTTGAAAAGACGAGCTCATTAATGGATTTTGTATTATCTACAAGCTACACCACGTTGTCTTGTAACCATTACATGTTTAATGTTTACAAGTGTGTACACCCCTTTCGACTTATGTCCATTTTGCCTTGATTAGAAATTTTATGAAGCAACTGTTTATGTTTAATAGTCCTTTGAGTTTGGAATAACATAAATTTCTATATTATTTCGTGTTAACTTAAATATTTAATGATTTTCGAGATCTATAATAATGAAGAAAACAACCTGTTTTGCCTACACAATAACACTCCACCTTACCTTCCTTTGTACTTATGAATCAATTTTTTATCATAAGTAGAAACGTTTTCTATTTTTTCAAGATATTGAATTTAATAAGGTATCACTCTTCATTTATGTAGTCATTTTGTCAAACGTAAGCACCGAAGGAAAAGAAAAGGATATCAATCGTCTCCTTCTTAGAGCTACTTGTAGAAAGGATTTGATAAGACATTGACATTAGTAGACATTCCTTGCTTTCTTCAACCAAAACTTTTGAAATAAGTTTCCTTACAAGTTTTACAGTTAACGAGGGGTGTCTATTTACCTAAAGGGAAATTTTTCTTTTTCAAACTAAGAATTATTTTTCAAATGATTACCATGGGCTTTAGACAACATTCTTTCATGCAATGGTGAAGCTATGTATGAAAAAATAGAAGCAATAAAGACAAATTTCCTTTTGTTTTCGGTGTAGTACACCAATGTTATACACACTTTACTTGGGAGTTGGGGGTTATTGTGTCTTGGATAGGTGAAGAAAGTACTAAGATAAAAAATGGGCATGGCCTTTGTTTCTTGAAATGTGGTTTTGTGTAGGTTGCTTATGCCCACAGAAAACCTTTGAAAATGGAGGAAAATTATACCTTTGGCATCATTGTAGGCTCCTTATATTCACTCAAAACAGAGTTACATCAAATTTACAGAAGTTATGTACTTAATTGATGAAATACTCTATCTGAATACAAGATATGCATTTTGAACTGTACCTCTAGCGATCCATGGCTTTTAACTCAATGGACCATTATGTCTCATATATGGAAAATGCTATATCCTTGTATAGGATTTCCAAAAATTTGCAAATTGGAATTTTTGCCCTGTATTAATGGTCTTACGGGGTGTCTTCCACAATGTACAATGATCGATGGGGTCATTTAGGAAAACATTCCAAGATTATGTTGTCATGTTTTGGAAGATTTTAATTGGTTCGATCTTTACATGCTCCTCGTTCAACTTGTTGATGTTGTTGGACATGTATGATCGTGCTTAACTATTCTTGAACCCCTAAAATATTCCTTGGTAAGTTTTCTTGTAGCATCAACTTACAATGTGTTGCGTTTGCTCTTTGCCTCAAGTGCGGAAGATCCCACCTATGAGTTATTCTTTTTTATGACACTTTCTTAAGAGTGAAAATAATGCTACAATAGATTTATGAGATTTCACAATTTTTATTTTTATTTTTTTAATTTCTACCTTGTCACTGGCATGATTCTGTTTGGCATAATAGTATTCTTATCACTTAAGTTTTCAACAGATTGCCCTGTAGTATTGATGAAGAGGATTTTTGAACCTGTTAGTGGAAGTACGAATAACATACCTTGTTAAAGAGAAAAAAGCAGGAATGAAGTGAACAACTTATTTCTGGCGTTCTGAGTAGTATATGCCTGTCGTGAGCCGTGTTGGGTGTGGACACAATACAATCTCAAGTCTTGGATATGCACATCTTCGTTTGTAGTCTCGTATGTCGGGTTACAAAACGTTTCGCATTCGGATGTACTTTGGGCATTCAAATTTCCTTTTTTCCCCCCGGTTTGTCGACTTCGACTGAACGTTAACAGTTCAAAACAGCGGGCCGCAAAGCGCGTAACTTCTTTGCCACGTGGCTTTCTGCTGGAGTGCGATTAGGGATTTCGTCGTCAAGCGCAAAGCGCCAGTTGTTGTAACGGCGGCGTCCCGTTACTTGTTGTCATCTCCTACAAAAATGGACGGTCATGCAACGGTTGAGAGGTCACGGAACGGGGCAATGGGGGAATGGGGGAATCAGAGGTTCTTGAGGAAGTGCAATCGTCGCACGTCGAGCAGGCGAGACGAGTCGTGAAAACCTTCGACGACTTCCTTGGGAATGCTGAACATACAACCGATTCTTTGGTACGTCAAAGGCCAACTTTAAAATCCTTCATCTATTCAACTTAATAATTTTCTAAAGGGAATTGCTAGCCTTCTTCTGTGCATGGATATGAATTGCATATTTCCTGTTTTTACCGAATTTCCAAAATTTAGTCTTTGAAATTCACTTTCATAGCCATTTTCAACATCAATTGTGTGATAACACCACTTTTATCAGATGGCAAAACAAGCAAGTAAAGAATTTGAAATATGTAGCCCTAAGAGCCCGTGCAAAAGCCAACTGAAAGGATTAAAAAACTAAAAGGAAATATATTCAAACGTGGCTTGAATTTTCGGTGAGAATTGTTATAATAGAGAAAAGGGAATACCTTGTAGGCCATGCTACAACCAACACCATTCATGAAGAATCTCAAGCTCATGTAAGTGCACACGCAACTAACATTGAAATGCTCTTCCGGCCATACTTGGCACAAATACAACTTTTTCAAAAATATCTAGAAACAAATCATCAATTCCCACCAAAAACCAACACGATGCACCAAAACATCATCAAATTGTTTCCTTTTATAGAGTTCTTTGAAAAAGCATTGCCTCAAAGGACACTCATACAACAAATCCCAAAATAAATCCAACTGTGTTGCTTTTGAATTTTACCAATTTTTTACTATGAGCGCATGGAAAATCTTTGCATCACAAATGTCACCCTATTGCTATTTAGCTATGAAGTTCTTTCGGAACTCTACAAAATTTGGTTTATTTAAATTATTTTTATTCATTTGCATCTGAAATCCATTAATCATACACGTGCTCCATATCTATTGAGATATTACTAATTTGCACATTTCACTACCTTAAAACAATGTGTCATACCAAGAATTTCACTTGCCCTACACATCTCTAAAGACCATTCTAATGTTGAAAAAAAATGGTGTCATTTGATTTTTATGTATCAACAAATGGACATGGCCTAAAAATTGTGTATTGGGGCTGCTATCTTTAATATTTCCCATGGAAGCTTTAAAGCTATGCAGTAGTACATAAATAAAGCTAGAGATCACAAAAAATAGCTCCATCTTTGTGAATGTTGTCATATCAAAACCGCTCTTCTCACGAATGAAAGAAATTGGAGCATATTGTACACTATCAGAAGGTGAGAAAACTTACCAAAGTTTTTTTTGGTCTTCCTCTCTAAGGAACTACGAGTTCAAGATCTCGATAAACAACATCAGCACCATAAAAGGGCATACTTAACCAAGAAATCAAGGTATTTCAAGCCAGTTATGCATAATGAAAAAACAAAATAGAACAAAACAAGAAATAAGAGCAAGTAAATAAACAAACAATCCAAATCTTTCTAAGAAGATAGGTGATATAACACAAATGTGTTTGAATTATCTCAATTAAAAATTTAAACTAGAAATCAACTCTTTGAAAGCTATGACAACATCTTGAAATGATGACAAATTTACTAAGAATTTTAAAAAACAATTATCAAAAAACATATTATGAAGCTCTTAGAAACTACAATTTAGACTTTACAAGTCTTATCCTAACAAACAAAGTCTCAAAAGATATTAGAATGTGTGGTTATTTGAAAACACGATAACACTACATGTGATGTTTTGAAACAACCTACCTTGAAGTATTCTACCTATAGGCAACAAAACATTCAATCTTCTCTAACAACGATGATTCACAAAATATTAGGAAAAGAAAATTTCAGGCCATGTAAATCAACCACACAATATATTTTGTGGATTTTGTATACGTACCAGGCCTTGCCACAAGTTTTTTCCATGTTAACTCATGCGACAACGATTGAATTTTCAAACAATATCAAATCTTAACATTCTCATCTTCCTTGACTCGAAAAAAGTTATTCTGAGTTGAACCATTTAACCTAGCAATCTCATACAACCTCACTTTGCACAAATTGTACGTTCTAAAGTAACTATTCAAATTAAAAGAAAAACTGAAATTCACATTTTCAACACATTTCTTGGAAATACTTATTAATCACTCAGAGGAATTCGCACATCAGCTCTAGGGGAAAGACTTATGTAATTGTAATTGCAATGAACACACTCCTCACTTTCGTATCTTTTCAACATTTTCACCCTAACAACGTAACTTACATAAAAACTCACATAGTCTTAGTGGTGCTTTCAATGGACCTTAAAACGGTTTTTGCTAGCGTGAAAAGTCTTGCATTGTGTACATAACTAAAATCAACCATATGTTGCATCAAAACTAGTATGGCGTCCGCTACCAAAACATACATTTTCCATGTCGCAATGTGAAAACTTAAAAGGGCTATGTTTGAACCCCACAAGTTATTTGTGGCAAAAAATGTGTCTTCGAAGCCTCACAAATCAAGGAATCCCTTTTCATTGATGT
>SZWC01027933.1:2000-16800 GCA_023375785.1 Penium margaritaceum | reverse complement strand
GGGCTGCCGGGAGGCGGGGGTGACTGTGGTGGGGGGGTGGTGGGGGGGGGGTGGACATCGCCGGGGATTCCGACGGACGGGCGTTCGTAGGAATCCCCCCTCCATGAATGGGGAGTCGAAAATCCATGTTTTGTTTTATTTCACATTTTTTTCAACTTTATACCCGCGTTTGATGTACAAACAAATGAAAAACCCACCCCCTAACTACACCCGGGGTTTTAGGGATTATTTTTGCGTGGGCACCTGCTGGGCCCCGCGGCAGCGGGGCCCAGCAGGTCCCCCTTTTAACTCATGGGGAGTCTTGGATCCCCCAAGCAAACTTCCTTCAAACCACTTACGAAAAATCACAAACCCTTTTACTAACGAGTTTGTGATCATTGGGTCAAAAAATATGACGTCAGCATGTCGACGCCGCATCCATGCGACGTCGACATGCTCTCTTTTGACAAACGAGAGGGGTATATTGTTTATATTTTACGCCTGCAAACTCGTGTCCATGTCGAAGGGGCAAATCAGGCTTATTGTTCCGACGGAGGGGCGGATCAGGCTTATTGTTCCGAGCGAGGGGGGGATCAGGCTTATTGTTCCGAACGATGGGTATATCGTCATTCCGCCCAATCGTTTTCTCATCTGGTCATAACAATCGGAAACTGTTTCTTGGGTATATGTGAAGGAGAGTGAAAATTGGGCAAATTTGTAGGGGGCGATGATCTGGCCAGCATCCACACTAATGAATGACATTGATGGCTGGCATAAAGGTGGAGCGCCTGCCCCAAAGAATGAGTTGTAATGTACATGATTGTAGCTGATCGCCATCCATCTAATATGATGGTAAATCTCGTCCTATCCATACTCTGACTAATAAAGCCTTAGGTTGTACGCCGCCCTACCAACAGCCTGTTGAGGGGCCTTTGATTTTGGAAAAACATATTTATGAAACCGCGTTAAAGACACTAATCTACAATCAAATTTTACAGCTAAAACCAATTCAAATGCCTCCATGCAAACATCCTACATGAAGGCAATACAACTATTTCGAAACTTTTCAACAAATTTACGGGCAAAAACATAGGGGCATCAAGTAAATTTTTCCAGTTGTTTATGTCGTTCTATCACCTCATCGAGAACAATTGAAAGGACGATTGGACGAGGTACCCACCATGTCCAATTCTTAAGCTGGCCTGTCCACACCTACTCATTTAGCAACGGCATGCCCAGACCACTTTACTTTTGGCATTGCTTACCCATCGCCCAGAAAAAGAAAGACAGCATACCAAAGTCTGTTGTTGTAGGAATGGTATACCTTAAGGTAAAACATTGAAATGATGTACCCAAACCCAAATTAAAGAAACGCTCTCAACCAAACACGACCTTGATACGGTACACCGGTGACAAGTAAGCGTCATGTCGAGACTAACGACCTCAGAAGTACTAAAAGATGATTATTCCCTTGAGAATGACAGTCAAAACGTGCACCACAAACATTTAAACCACACCATTGCATAATTAACTAGGAGCAATTTATGTGGTGTGCTTCTTTTGACCTTGGTCTCCACATGAGACCTTGCATGTCGAGTGTAATTCATATGGAGAGCGTATCTCGAGCGGTGACCTCTACCAAATGTCTTGATTTTCACTGTTTGTTGGAGAAAAGGCCGTGACGAGCCACATACTGGTGTCGCCACCGTTTTTAGGGGTTATGAGTGAGAAATGGACAGTTTCTTTATTTCAGTGTCGTAGTAAGCCACATGCGGTAGAACTGTCCACAGAACGGCCTGAAGTGCATTTGAATATTGCCATTACGTTAACACAACAACGTTAGCTGAAGTCTTGGCTTTACAAGCTTGTATCTATGCTGCATCGGGGTGATTGTGACATCAAAACTTGGGTGAGGTTATTTGCACATTGAATGCCTCTCGCTTTGAACCGCCTTCCTAGAAATTCTGCGCTTGGAATTTTTGTTCGTTGCTCATTGAGTCTTCTTCAAGACATGCTGAAGTGACGTTGAAAAACGTGACCACTTACCTTGCCAACGTTGTTCAGCTTTTTTAAGGGTCAAACTCGAACAACAAAGTCCCTCTAACAATGGTAAAAATGTCGTATTCTTAGACTGTGCCAATAGAGATATCTATCATTGGAAGGAGACAAGCTTTCTCGATTTCCACCTCTTCTTTTTAGGGGTCCGTGCCGCTGTCCTTTCCTTCTGTTCTGGATGTAGCAATATGATTCTCTCGAGTACCTACCGGCTGCCTTAGTTTACCCGCATGCTAGCCATGCAGAAATTGAGGTTGTACGAAGCATAAAACATGTACTAGGAATGAACTCGCTTTATTTCTAACTTCTGAATTAGTGACGACATTGATGCTAGAATGCTTGCCCATACGTCATGAGCGGTGTATGCACAATGCAAACGTGGTTCCTTGGACAAGGTTGCCTAATTAAGTATGTTAGAACTTGACGACGCAAATCCAATACCCAAACCTACGTAAATGTTTATAAAGATGACGTAAGGATTCCCAAATAAACTGCACATTACTTAAGCAACGCTTACATACATACAAATTAGGGCATGTTCAGATGGCATCGCATGGGTGCGTGATCGCGTGCAGCCATGCGATCGCGTGAAGATTTTTCCGTTTCACGTAGATAGATGAGGACACATGCGGGAAGTACGAAGTCCGCGACCTCTAGGGTTTGCTGCCCATCGTCGACGATCGCGGTGAGTGGCGAAAGTGGGCGGCAAATGGTGTCGGATGCGGTCAAAACGCATAGATTCCCGCGATCGCGCACCCCTGCGATGCCATCCAAACACACCCTTATGCACGGCATTTCCTTTGTTTCTAGAAAGGAGCAGCATGCCCGTAGGAGTCTATCATCATCAGGAAGTTGCCCAACTATTAACAAAGCGACAACACGGTTTGCGATATTCCTCTCCACCAGTCAAGGCCATTGTCAAATATTTCATAAACCTCCGAAACCGGACATAAGCAGTTACGGTTGTTGGTCAAAGTGCCCCAGTCCTGATTTTTGCAAGATCGGGGAGTGGTTACGCGGTGGGCCACAATTGTACAGATAGAATTTCCCATAAGCAGATTTTTCGGACTCATGAACACCAACAATGTAACATTCAATGATGCACGGACACGTAAGGTAGCGATGATAGGTGCCATCATAAATAGCCTTCAATAACCTCAACATCGTGTCTGGCGTTGGACCCATAAGGCTCGGTTAATCCCTTGCCTGTGCAATTACCTGATCGGAAGTCACCTGGAGCGATTGTGAGAGGCATAAGCAAGCATACATAATATAGGAGCATCCACCACAAATCTTCAAGGAGCAAGAACTTAAAGAACTGATCACTCTAATAGCTCACATTCGTACTGGAATAGTTCTTCCACTCGCAAACAAGAGAAGAATTATCACCAAGAGAATTTCCAACTCTTGAATGGAACCAAAACTGGGCCGGCCCATTACGAGTCGTTCTATGTTGGAAGCTTAGGAGGACTTATAGTTGAATGTGGCTACCAATTTGGTTTTTCCTGTTGTCAAAATAGTTACAAAGAATATTGACCAGTTTGGAGGTGTATAAATTTACGTTGGTGGTCCCATGTCATGAACATTGAAGTGCAATTCATCATTGACATCCATGGTCTTCCATTGTTGACCACATGCACACAGGCTCTGGAGCACGTGAATCCAAGGAGGCAAAATCCTTTGACTATGTGATAGGAATGCAATGTTATTGCAAATGCAATAATCATGTACTTTGGAAAGCTGCATGATAACTTTGATGCAAGGTACAAGCTGTATCATCTTTTTCTGCAACCCATTGTTGTGTATTGCACATAGTGTTGCATGAAAATTACCACCAGCAACTGCACTGCACGTACCAGAACAACAGGACCCAAGAATCCAAAGGCCAATGAATCCAAATCCACACTTCTGATTGAGGTAGAGGAAAGCTCCACTTGGCAGAGACATCGATTTTGTTGGACGTTGGTACCATCCAACACCTTGGTGAGCAGATGTTCTGGACCTGTTCAAAGCTTGTTCACATCTGAAAGGTTTGTTGTTGACGACAAGAAGACAATAGAACCATGAAGAACCAGCAAAAAATCAATGTAGTTGCAAAACGGAACGAGAAAGTTATAGACGACGATTCTTCTGTTCAATGGGAGCAACCTACACCAAATGATCCTCATCTGAGATTGCAATCTTCAATGAGGGATATGAGGAAGACCAACTGGACCTATTGGTGAGGGTGCAACTGAGGGATTCCATAGGTCATAGAACCGTAGTGACGTTACTGGATAGATAAACCTCTTGATTTTCTTTTCAATAGTGGAGCTGGTTTGCATGTTGGGCTTGAAGAACCAAGCAAGGAAGTTTGTGGGAAAACCGTTGAAGAATGAATTTGAATCTGTTTAACTTTACAGATTACTAATTTGTAAGAATTGGTAAGCCACACAACATGGTTATTTAGGAGACTTGGCCAATAAGCGGCCACCAAAGTAACCTTGGGCAAGGCTTCATATATTTCCAGAGTCCTAATTTGACACAAGAAATAGAGAAGTTGACATCATTGGTGCAAATTGATTCTTGTCACTAATGGATCAACCCACAATTCAGAAAATATTGTGGGTGGCCATTCAATGATCAATAGAAGTAACATTGGCAGATGTTGCAACTGTAGATTCACAACAACCACCACAGATAAAGCCAATATCTATGCACAGGGCCAAGCAAAAAACATGATGTAGATCCAAAGAGTAGATCTTCCAAATGGAATCACAAATCGCATGCAAGTTTTCTTTAGCTTAATCATGGGCCTCACCAACCTCACCACCAACAGCATCAACAATGAAGTTCACCGTGATGCAAGCAGATTTTGTGACCCCTGTAAAGAAGTATCTAGGATTTTCCTGATGGATGGTCTCACGAGCTACCCCTCATTGGAACCCAATCATCACATAAAAATAAAGCTACAAAGCATAATGAGAGTTGGCGTGTTTGCTTACATGAGAGGCCATGAGCTGATGTATCTGAACCAACAAAGAGACAAAAAAATTGTGTAGGGATTTTTCTGTCCATTCACATCACCTATGCCATATAAGAACATCTTGTGAAAGAGAAAACTAGCTGAATGCAGATGTGCATGGAATACGGAGAACTCAACAACATAACCATCAAGAATCTAGTCCTTTTGCCTCGCGGCGATACACTTTTGGATGAACTCCATGGAGACCAGATTTTATGAGAACTGACACACACAGAGTGGTTATTACTAGACCCGGCTATTAGATTATGAAATCAAATGGACGGTAATCCAATCCGGCAGGCACCGTTCGCATCACACCTTTTCGCATCGCTGCGTGTGCTCCACATAACCAGTGTCAGACTGGGTGACGAGGATGTGTCCCTAGAGCTCTCTCAGCTCGCGCCCCTTCCCTCCCTTGAGAGTCTCACAATGGAAGTGTTCTGCATAGCACCTCCTGCCTGCCCGTCTGCCTGTCTTGCTTCTCTCACAGATTTTAAAGCTTTTTTCGGTCATGGATGCCTGCATCTGCACCCCTTCCCTTGCCTCCTTTCCCTTGCACTTACCTGCTTTGAAGTCAGGGGTCGCTTTTCCCATGACACACCCCAACTCACCTTGTTTTTGTCCCCCACTTATTACGGAATAAAGGGTACTTCTCTCGGTGATATTTTCCGCTTGACACATCTGCAGAAGTTGGACATCGTACTGGACCAATTTGTGCCTGGCTCGGACATTTCCTTTCTCTCCCTCCTTACCCAGCTTACTTGATTATCCATCTTCGACAGGGGCTATGAAGGCCTCCAAAAGATAGTACTCCATAGCCTTGTCCTCCTTCGAGAGCTGAGGCTTGCTGAAGTCGTCATGCCTGATGTCATCGCCGATGTCAGGAGGCTGCCCGAGCTGGAGGAAGTTGTGCTTCGTGGGTACGTGAGGAGGGCATACCAAGCAGCCGAGGTGCAGGCAGCAAAGCAGCGTTGCGAGCTAGCCACAGAGGGGTGTGAGGAGCCATCGAAGGAAGACCTCGATGCTTTTGTTGAAGCTTTTCTGGCCAAGGAAAACAATGTCCTCTGGGAGGCAAGTGAATGTGTGCTGGATTGCGGCGGCATGGGCAGGGTCAGATCTTTTGAAATCCCTCTGATAGACGGAATGATCACTGCGCCGCTTTTCGTGAAGGGGAAGCCTCCCAACTGCCGATCTCTGCAGCTGCAGACGGGCCGCGTCGACCTGATTTTGGTGTGTGAGGCAGCGCCCAATGTCCTATCCCTCACTCTGCTGTGCTCCGCACCAGGCAGCATCACCGGGCCACCGCTCGGCAGCTTCTCGCGGCTCCTCCATTTGGTGATTGGGGGAGGGCTGAAGGAGAGTTTGTTGGGAGAGTGGTTTGCTCTTCCGAATCGTCTCAGCTTGGAAGTATCCACGGGGAGTAAACTTGAGATTTTGCCAGAGCTCCCAGACAGGTTGCAGGCTCTTCTTGCTGCAGGAGCTAAGGATTCGCTTGTCGGCGCTTCACCAACTGGTCCCATTGCTGCTGCGGACGCGTCGCTGCATCACGAGCATGGCGGATGGATGCCGGGGGAGGGAGGGAGTGGTCTGAAGCAGGCATGCTCCAAGGGGGGGCGAGGGAGCAGAGTATTTGTCTGCACAAGCTGGCGCTTGACTGTCCTGCGCTCGTGCAGATTCTTATGTCCGTCAGTCTGCTGACTATGTTGGAGGAGGTGCACGTACTAAGTCACTTGACATCATGCGACGTGCTTACATGTTTTCCAGCCTCTGTGCATGTTGCAAAGCCACGGCTTCTTGACAGGATGGAGCCCATGGCATATGCACATGAAAACTGATGCAAAGAGAAATGTGAAGTGTCTGAGTGTTGTGCAGTTGACCGTGGAAGGGCCCGTAGCCTGTCTGTTGGCAGACGGTAAACTCGCAATATGGTTTTCCGAACATTGTCATGTTTATGGGGGGAGGGGGTAGTAAGCACAGGCGTTTTTTCCTGCTACGTTCAAGGGAGGATCAGTTGTTTCACTGTGTTAAATGGAGCAATTTTCATTGGTTGAAGAGAGTGTTGGTGGTAGGGAGAAACAATGATAGCGACGACTTCTTTCCACTAGGCAGATGCGGATGACACTAATCACTTCATTAGGGGATGACTTGATTGTTGGTCATATTGGTTGGGATGACCGATGGACCGTTGTCAAGGTGGTTCGGTCAGAGAACTGAACCGTTATTGAGAAGAGAATAACTCTTGTAGGAGTCTCATTTTCCAACAGGGTACAAAGGTGTCGTTGAAATTGACACCCTCGACCTGTAACAAGCCCTTGGCTGTTAAGCAGGTCTTGTTGCAATCTAGCATACCACCATGATCCACTTTCTTAGAAAAGAGCCACTTGGCCTATACGGCCTTCCACCCAAGCGGAAGGTCAACAAGCTTGTAGACTCAATGTTTTCAGATGGCTATGATCTCATCCTCAGAGATGGTGTACCACAACATCGCATTCTCTACGGAGAGGGTTTCCTTCAACATGCTTAGATCAGGCGTCGTCGAGGGAAAACTCCATGTGGACATGACACACATGTCAGGTGTAGATCTGACCACGACAAGGTCAGTGACGACATTGCAAGCAACTGAAGAATAACAAGACACTAGCTCATGGCCGACAGGGCATGCTGGGTGCACCTCAGTTTAGTCCGCTTGAATACTAAGGCCAAGGGCCTTCATGCCAGGCTTGCCACTCTCAACAGTTCGAGGGCTTCAGGACGCCAAGTCAAGTGCTTGCTGAGTCCTAAAAGGCAATAGTCGTAGATGGCCACAGGGCACGCAGGAGAAGCTGAAGGCTGTGGTGTTCGCGTTAACTTGTGGAGCAAGTGACGGGGACGTAGCCGTAGTGGCTGCAGACTCTTAGGCAGGCAAAGGAGGTATACCCATAAGAGATGCATGAATAGGAAGAGGGGAAGTGACAGGCTTGCACTGAGGGACAAATGGGGAGATAGACGCATGCACAAAGCCAGGTATGCTAGTGGAGACTGACGGAGGCACAGGATCAGGTGTGCCAGTGGAGATCAACGCATGCATAGGACAAGGTGTGCCATTGGGGACTGGCACAAGCAGAGGACGAGGTGTGCCAGTGGTGATTGGCGTAGGCACATGACCAAGTATGCCAGTGGGGAATGACACAAGCATAGGGCTAGGTGTGCCAGCGGCGACGGACAATGCCTATGGACCCACGGCCATGATGGCCGGGTTGTCATTGGAGGGAGCATTGACCACCGGTCAGGGGGCCCAGACGGACCCATCCACAGGCCTGGACTCCCCTGTCCATTGGAAAGCCACACTTGTGGGAACGTGGTCGGCGGCTAGTGATTGAATACTAGATAGGTCTCAGTAAGTGGGAGCCTCAAAGAAGACAGCATCACGAGACTCGACAATATAGTGGCTAGCGGGGTCTTGAAACCGTCAAGCCTTTGACTATGAGGAAATTCCAAGAAAGACACACATGTGATCCCGAAGTGAGATCTTGCACCCGTCCTGGTCCTCGATGTACCAGTCGGCGTTGGCCAAACCAAAGCTCGTACGGTGAGACATGGTCTGGCAGTGGTCCGTGCGGCAGGTGGTTCCACACCCATATCATGTAGGAGAAGGCTTCCAAGGCAAAGAACTCAGAAAGACTGGACTCAGACCTCATGGCATGAACCACATCATCAATGGTTTGAGCGATCTGACACACTCATTCACTTTGGCATAGCAGGGACAAAGAGCTGGTGAAAGACACCGTGCAGCAAAGAATCTCATCTAGGAACTCACAACGACGGTCCAGCCGAAACGTGTGTAATGCGTGATGGGACCGACACCCAGCCATCACAAGCCACAGGCGCAGAGTAAGGGCAACATCGCTCTTGTGGTTGAAGCAATAGACCCACCAAAGCTTGTTAGGATAAGGATGAATCGATCGCGATCTAAGAGAGACTCAATTGGAGGAGGGCCAAAAAGGTCCGAGTAGACCCGCTCCAATTGGTGAACAACGTGGAGGTGGAGTCAGGATAGGTGTAGCGATGCCTCTTATCCTCAAGGCAGTCAGTCTTGGACACCTTTGCAAAGGAAGCTGCATCAAGACTAGGGACTGGCTGTGTCTGAATGAAATTGGACACAATGTCCGAGCTCACATGGCAAAACCAGCGATGCAAAAAGCATTGTTCCTAATTGAAGAGAACACCAGTGACAAACACAGGTGTAATTGGGAATGAAGGAACGGAGTTAGAAGGAGCGCAGAAAACAACATGGTACAGGTTGTCCTCAATAGAAGGTACAGAGCACTACAACACAAGTGTTGCAAGTAGTCACCATAGCAGATTCAGCAAATTTCTCAAAAGAAAGACCCATCCTGGTGCCTGCACGAATTGACAGCAAGCTGAGCTCAAGAGAAGGGACAATGAGCACACTTGTGATGTACAAGTGGCCAGACGGACCATTAAACTACACAACCTCGAAATTTTAGAATTGCAAGGACTGACCAGATCTCGTGCGGATAGGCAAGATAGACTTAACGAAACCGAGGAGAACGAAGTCATCGTAGCACCAAATCATGTGATGGGTGATACTGGAGTTCATGGTACCACCCGCCTCACGGCCAATCGTTAACACTGAACAATGCGACACTGAACACTGAACACCTCTGCTAGACGCTCAATAGAGGACTCAAAACTAGAACAGACAACACACATCTGGGGCTTATTTAGCCAAGCGGTGCTATGAGGTCCATTTGCATTACACTCCGAGGAGGCTCCTCCACAAGCAACATTATGAGCAATAAACACAATGGGACACATTAACTATGGACCACTTGGCTATGAAAACACACTTGCACCTCCCTGAATGCGAAGCACCAGCAGCTTACAAAGCCCTGAAATTCTGTGATCCCGAGGTTCCTGGTCTCCGGTGGTGCTTAGGGAAGTGGGTGTCTCTGCTGCTGTTGTAGTTGCGGTACGACCCGCTTGTGCAATGCTGCAAGGCGACTGTTGTGTGTGGCCTGGAGGCCGCGTGTAATCTTGATCCAGTGGAGGGGCTGCTGACACTCCGTGTAGCGATAAGCACCTCCACTATTGTAGCAGTAGACAGAATGTCCACTGCCACTGCTGGCCGGAACTGGCTGCTTGTGCCCCTTGCCGCACCTGTTTCTCCCCTTCTTCTCCTGTGCAGCCTCTGCAATACTCTGAACCTGGCCATCCAGGGGAGAGAAAGAGGAGAAGGGAGTGGTAGAGGTAGGGCTGGCGACAAATGGGATCAGAGTCGTCTGAGGAGATGCAGTCACCGCTGCAATGAGCAGACTATCTTGATGTGTGCGGGCCGCCTCCTTGACCGATATCACCTGAAAGTAGGAGAGTTGAGCCCAAGGGAGAAGCCCAAGGGACTCCGACATCGAGGACAATGCTACAAGGTCAAAGCCGGAGTAGGGATCACAATGCTCCAGATGAGTCCTAAGCATGATGGTGTTGAGGGTCCACAGCTGCGTCCTACCACCCATCAGGAGGCGGATGTAAATGTGCATGGCATGCCTCTAGTAGTCAGCTGCAAGCTCCGATGATCCCTGATGGAGGGAATGGAACTCACAAGGTCAGCCCACCTTTGTCGCATGATTCCCTGAAGCAAACAAATTCAGTTTAAGCCAGAAAATACAGAAAAAACTGATTACTATTTGAGACCTCCTTGAATACCTAATCTGACTGTGGATTTAGAATCTACAGGAAAACCCGTGCAAGATTGGCCCAAGAACTGGTCAATCCTGTTAGGAAACAGAGATTGATTACTTGAATGGGTGCAGTCCATAGGACAGACACACAGAGTCAACAGAACTGGAAGCAGAGCGGAAGAGGATGTATGAGCGTTGAAGGCGATGAAGGAAATACGATATGAGTGACAGGAAGAATACATGCAGCCGTGATGGCGGGCATGATGACGGGAGACCTGGGTCAGGCCATTAGCACTGAGGTGCGGAGGGAGACAGAAGCGCTGAGGTACAGATGGTCTGAAGTCAGGTTGATGAGAGTCTTCATAGAATGGGTGCATTGCCTCATGACACGGGTACTGAGATCTGCAAGGTGATGGAGTGGACGCAGTGAGAGTTTGGGAAACTGACACGTCTCACGGGCGTTGAGTTGACTGATGTCTGTACGGCGGGTGATGGACGCAGTGCAAAGTGCACGAGTGCTTGAGGAGATGCAATGGTCAAGGGTGCAACCACTGTTGGAGGGCACAAGAAATGAGTCAGTGGCCCGAGAAGAAGGAAAGCGATGCAGGAGAGCTGATGGACATTCAATGGGGGCGGGCCACAGGGCCGAGCCGTGACGTCGGCCCTCGGCCTGTACCAAGGATGTGGCCACAGGGCCGAGCCAGGTGCACGGTTAGTCAATGATTCATGGATCATTGAGGACCAAGGATGCTTTGGAATGGAGCACCGATGTATTGTTGCCTGAAAGGACGATTTGGGCGGCCGTTGCCGCCTCTAGTGGTGAAGCCAGCAGCAGATTGCCATAGTTTACAGAAACGGTCATATCTTGGCCGTTCCTCTATGGAATAATGTGATTCTTGGTGCTTTGGAAAGCGGCAAAGATGCGCTTCATGATGCTGATGCAATACCACTTATCTATGGCCCGTACAAAGCTGTACACGGCCTGGTAACCTGCATATGATGACACATCTAGGATGTGTCATCATATGCAAATAGTCTTATATGTTGACTCTTGAATAACAAGTACGGTTTTCTACCACTTTGTCACACGTGTTCCCATGCTCCTCATGCTTCCTGATGCTGATTTTTGAATAACAAGTACAGTTTTCTCCCACCTTGAAGGCAAGGTGACACAGTTGAGTCATTGGAAGGGACTGAACAAGGAGGAATTTCCCTAGAGAGAAGGTTTTTGATGTTTTTGGAACTGCGCAAGAACGCGCAGCAGTCACAAGAACGGCGGCTCACGCAGAAAAAGTCTCCGCCTTGCATCAAATTTTGACCAAGCAGACGGAGTCCAGCTGAACTCCGAGTCGCTCCCATTTGTGGCCGACCATGTTTGAGACGCACCCATTATGAAATTTATCACTACATCGCCCCCATTTGAAAAATGTATTGCTCGCTCACCCCCATGAATTTATTCTTTTTACCAACTCGCCCCTATAATTTTAATTAAATGTTGAGGCTTAGGGTTATGGGAAGTGAACATCGTCAACGGCGACGACGGCATCACCGTACCAACAAGACGGTCCCACTTTCGTGATCCTTTCTCCTTAGCGTTAACCTAGTCATCAACAGCAAACCAGATTGACTAGCGCAAAAGCAAAAGCTTAAACAAATGTCTGGAAATTGCAATTTCTTTACAAAATGATCAAGAAATTTTCACCTCCCTCCCCCTCCCCCCTGTCACCCCCACCGTCCTGCCGCTACCCCTGCAAAGATGTGGTATAGTTACTCTTCAGGTTCCTAACTGAGGGAGTATGGAGAGAGATCAAGAGAGTGGGAGATCTCCACAGGACATGGACACCATGGATGTGGAAGTTTGCCTTAGAAAAACAAACAAAGACAAGGGTCGGGGTGGGGGAGCGAGCGTGTAAGGACCGGTGAGTGCACACCCGCATCAAGCAATTACCCAAGAGAGCACGCACCGCCACCCGGGGGCCAAGCCCGACCTCTCGGTGTTAACCGAGTGTGGCTACTCACAGGTGTACAGCCCACTGCCAGCACGGTGGCTCCCTAAGGATCAGCACCCAAGAATGTTGCAGCTCCCTCAAAACTCACAAGCAAACAACCATGAGGCAGACCACGGGAGTTAGAGTGTATGACGCCTAGCCTCTTCCACATCCTAGCAAGATAGTTGTGAGGAAAAGGACTGCAATAATCTGGATATTTCAAGGAGCATCCCTGGGGAGTGTGGTGGCTACCTGCTCAGACTGGTGCTAGCAACCATGAAGGTCTTGAGTGCTGTCCAGAACCGCTGTTCTGGGCACACCTCCATGGTCCACCGCGGGGATAGTAGGACTTTTGCCAGGAGGAGCAGAGGATCGAGAGTGAGAGGAGGACGTGTGGGGCAAAGAAGCCAGGACACGAAAATGACCGCCATGGACATAAGGAGACATAGGTAGTACTTTGGTGGACGAGGAGGCGGTGGGCAGCACAGAGGGTGTGAATGAGGTGTGTACAGGGTCCTCCAGGATGGGAGAAGATACAAGAGGGGGGCCACCTGTGATGGAGACAGCAGGAGATGAGGAAAGGGGCACAGAAGAAGTGCCATGTGGAGATGCGACAAGTGTGCATGTGGCAGAAGGAGGAGATGACCCGGGGCACGCACCGAGGGAACAAAAGTACGCCCGCCAGAGGAAGGAGATGAGAAACTCCTCCAACCTGAGAGGGTGTGACGCAAGGAGGAGCAGAGGAAGGAACAGAGCGAAGGAGGTCATGTTCAAACGAGTGTTCAAAGAAGAGAGCATCCTGTGACTCAACCACACGACAACGCATGGGGTCCCAAAGGCGTAAAGCCTTGTAGAAGGAGAAAATACCAAGTAACACACAGAACCGATCGCAGGGGAAAAGCTTGTCATCACGGTAGTGAGTAGGAAGCCAAACAAAAGTGACAGAGCCCTTGACGCAGGCAAGGCAAAGATCAACACAACAACCGGTCGAGGGCTCAAACTCCATGACATGGCGGGGGAGAGGACCATAAAAGACACAATTCCACACCCACATCATGTAAGACATAGCCTCAAATGCAAAGAGAGGAGATTGACCAGAGGCGGAGTGGAGTAAACAAACACCATCAGCAAGGGTATGATTCTAGAGTTAAGACACACCATTTTTCCACGGTGTGCAAGGAGCACATGACTCCATGCAAACATCACCAGAATCAAAGAAACGAGAGGTGGGAGCAAAGAATCCCCCAAACCAGTCGTAGCAAAAGACGTGCAGGGGGTGAAGGCAGGCACGTTTAGCCTATGGCAGCCAGGACTGAAGGACGTCAGTTGTTATTCCTGAGTCACGTAGCCTGAGGCTCCGGTCTAGAAAACAGCGCCGACACAATGGCAACTGCCGACCGTCCAAGGGAATTTCACCCAAGGATCACGATCACCCCCAAGGAATTAACTATGCCTCTGGTGAGACCTAGCTACCCAGGTGCTTTCGCTCAAGGTCTTAGGGGCTCCCGCCCTCTAAGCCTTCTTCTTCCTTGGTGTGAGAGCCCAACAAATTAAGTCAGCACTCTCACACGAGCAAGATTACAACCACCTTAGCAGTTCATATCAAGCTCAGTCTCAAGCGCACAGCTCAAGCAAGAGACATCAAGTGAAGGAGTAGTTGAGACAATGGCAAGTACAAGGCATAAATAGCTAAGGAGTGCCTTTGGCAGCCGAAGCGCACGCGCCTCGGCTAACCCGAAGCGCGCGCGCCTCGGCCGATGTCACTCCTTAAATTAAGGAGGTCATCCCCTCAATCAGGGAAGACATCCCCTGATCCAAGGCACATCTTGCATCTTCCAATCCGACCGTTGGATCAGCCCGAAACTTGGACAGCTGACAGTTTGACACCTGCTCTTTCCATCGGTACGGTCAGATTGACAATCTGAATAGCCATCATCAGAAAAACCCAGGGGACTTATCCTTGAACAAGGACAGTGCATGCCTGGTCTGTTGGACCGGACCCAGGGGACTTGCTCCACATGAGCAGTGCATGCCTGGTCCGTCCACTACTCGCCAATTCTGGAGACTAGTGGCCAAGGGGCATTCAAATAACAACA
>SZWC01027932.1:13492-29136 GCA_023375785.1 Penium margaritaceum | reverse complement strand
GCGCAAGTAGGGCGCAAGTAGGGGGCAAGTAGGGCGCAAGTAGGGCGCAAGTAGGGCGCAAGTAGGGCGCAAGTAGGGCGCAAGTAGGGCGCAAGTAGGGCCCAAGTAGGGCGAAAGTACGGCGTAAGTAGGGCGCAAGTAGGGCACAAGTAGGGCATAAATAAGGCGCAAGAAGGACGCAAGTAGGGCGCAAGTAGGGCGAAAGTAGGGCGTAAGTAGGGCGCAAGTAGGACGCAGGTAGGGCGCAAGTAGGGCGTAAGTACGGCGCAAGTAGGGCGCAAGTAGGGCGCAAGTAAGGCCTAAGTAGGGCACAAGTAGGTCGCAAGAAGGGCGCAAGTAGGGCGCAAGTAGGGCGCAAGTAGAGCGTAAGTAGGGCGCAAGTAAGGCCTAAGTAGGGCACAAGTAGGTCGCAAGAAGGGCGCAAGTAGGGCGCAAGTAGGGCGCAAGTAGAGCGTAAGTAGGGCGCAAGTAGGGCACAAGTAGGGTGCAAGTAGGGTGCAAGTAGGGCGCAAGTAGGGCGCAAGTAGGGCGCAAGTAAGGTGCAAGTAGGACCCAAGTAGGGCGCAAGTAGGGCGCAACTAGGGCGCAAGTAGGGCGCAACTAGGGCGTAAGAACGGCGAACGTATGTCACAAGTAGGACGCAAGTAGGGCGCAAGTAGGGCGCAAGTAGGGTGCACGTAGGGCGCAAGAAGGGTGCAAGTAGGACGCAAGTAGGGTGCAAGTAGGGTGCAACTAGGGCGCAAGTAGGGCGCAAGTAGGGCGCACGTAGGTTCAAAGTAGGGCGTAAGTAGGGTGCGAGTAGGATGCAAGTAGGGCTCAAGTAGGAAAAAAGTAGGGCGCAAGTAGGGCACAAGTAGGGTGCAAGTAGGGCGCAAGTACGGCGCAAGGAGGGCGCAAGTAGGGCGTAAGTAAGGCGCAAGTAGGGCGCAAGTAGGGCGCAAGTAGGACGCAAGTAGGACGCAAGTAGGGTGCAAGCAGGGCGCAAGTAGGGCGCAAGTAGTGCGCAAGTAGGGCGCAAGTAGGGAGCAAGTAGGGCGCAAGTAGGGCGTAAGTAGGGCGCAAGTAGGGCGCAACTAGGGCGCAAGTATGGCGCAAGTAGGGCGCATGTATGGTGCAAGTAGGGCGCAAGTAGGGCGCAAGCAGGGCGCAAGTAGGGCGCAGGTAGGGCGCAAGTAGGGGGCAAGTAGGGCGGAAGTAGGGCACAAGTAGGGTGCAACTAGGGCGGAAGTTGGGCGCAAGTAGGGCGCAAGTAGGGCGCAAGTAGGGCACAAGTAGGGCGCAAGTAGGGCGCAAGTAAGGCGCAAGTTGGGCACAAGTAGGGTGCAAGTAGAAAGCAAGTAGGGTGCAAGTAGCGCGCAAGTAGGGCGCAAGTAGGACGCAAGTAGTGCGCAAGTAGGGCGCAAGTAGGGTGCAAGTATGGCGCAAATATGGCGCAAGTATGGCGCAGGTTGGGCGCAAGTAGGGCGCAAGTAGGGCGCACGTAGGGCGGAAGTAGGGCACAAGTAGGGCGCAAGTAGGGCGCAAGTAGGGCGCAAGTAGGGTGCAAGTATGGTGTAAGTAGGGCGCAAGAAGGGCGCAAGTGGGGCGCAAGGAGGGCGCAAGTAGGGCGGAAGTAGGGCGCAAGTAGGGCGCAAGTAGGGCGCAAGTAAGGTGCAAGAAGGGCGCAAGTAGGGCGCAAGTAGGACGCAAGTAGGGTGCAAGTAGGGTGCAAGTAGGGCGCAAGTAAGGCGCAAATAGGACGCAAGTAGGGCGCAAGTAGGGCGCAAGTAAGGTGCAAGAAGGGCGCAAGTAGGGCGCAAGTAGGACGCAAGTAGGGTGCAAGTAGGGTGCAAGTAGGGCGCAAGTAAGGCGCAAATAGGACGCAAGTAGGGCGCAAGTAGGGCGCAAGTAAGGTGCAAGAAGGGCGCAAGTAGGGCGCAAGTAGGACGCAAGTAGGGTGCAAGTAGGGTGCAAGTAGGGCGCAAGTAAGGCGCAAATAGGACGCAAGTAGGGCGCAAGTAGGGCGCAAGTAAGGTGCAAGAAGGGCGCAAGTAGGGCGCAAGTAGGACGCAAGTAGGGTGCAAGTAGGGTGCAAGTAGGGCGCAAGTAAGGCGCAAATAGGACGCAAGTAGGGCGCAAGTAGGGCGCAAGTAAGGTGCAAGAAGGGCGCAAGTAGGGCGCAAGTAGGACGCAAGTAGGGTGCAAGTAGGGTGCAAGTAGGGCGCAAGTAAGGCGCAAATAGGACGCAAGTAGGGCGCAAGTAGGGCGCAAGTAAGGTGCAAGAAGGGCGCAAGTAGGGCGCAAGTAGGACGCAAGTAGGGTGCAAGTAGGGTGCAAGTAGGGCGCAAGTAAGGCGCAAATAGGACGCAAGTAGGGCGCAAGTAGGGCGCAAGTAAGGTGCAAGAAGGGCGCAAGTAGGGCGCAAGTAGGACGCAAGTAGGGTGCAAGTAGGGTGCAAGTAGGGCGCAAGTAAGGCGCAAATAGGACGCAAGTAGGGCGCAAGTAGGGCGCAAGTAAGGTGCAAGTACGGCGCAAGTAGGGCGCAAGTAGGGCGCAAGTAGGGTGCAAGTAGGGCGTAGGTAGGGCCCAAGTAGGGCGCAAGTAGGGCGCAAGTAGGGCGCAAGTAGGGCGCAAGTAGGGGGCAAGTAGGGCGGAAGTAGGGCGCAAGTAGGGAGCACGTAGGGCACAAGTACGGCGCAAGTAGGATGCAAGTAGGACGCAAGTAGCGTGCAAGTAGGGCGCAAATAGGGCGCAAGAAGGGCGGAAGTAGGGCGCAAATAGGGCGCAAGTATGGTGCAAGTAGGGCGTAAGTAGGGCGCAAGTAGGGCGCAAGTAGGGTGGAAGTAGGACAAAAGTAGGGCGCAAGTAGGGCGTAACTAGGACGCAAGCAGGGCGTAAGTAGGGCGCAAGTAGTGTGAATGTATGGCACAAGTAGGACGCAAGTAGGGCGCAAGTAGGGCACAAGTAGAACGCAAGTAGGGCGCAAGTAGGGCGCAAGTAGGACGCAAGTAGGGCGCAAGAAGGGCGCAAGTAGGGCGCAAGTAGGGCGCAAGTAGGTCGCAAGTAGGGCGCAAGTAGGGCGCAAGTTGGGCGCAAGTAGGATGCAAGTAGGGCGCAAGTAGGACGGAAGTAGGGCGCAAGTAGGACGGAAGTAGGGCGCAAGTAGGACGGAAGTAGGGCGCAAGTAGGACGGAAGTAGGGCGCAAGTAGGACGGAAGTAGGGCGCAAGTAGGACGGAAGTAGGGCGCAAGTAGGACGGAAGTAGGGCGCAAGTAGGACGGAAGTAGGGCGCAAGTAGGACGGAAGTAGGGCGCAAGTAGGACGGAAGTAGGGCGCAAGTAGGACGGAAGTAGGGCGCAAGTAGGACGGAAGTAGGGCGCAAGTAGGACGGAAGTAGGGCGCAAGTAGGACGGAAGTAGGGCGCAAGTAGGGTGGAAGTAGGACGCAAGTAGGGCGCAAGGAGGGCGCAACTAGGGCGGAGTAGGGCGCAAGTAGGGCGCAAGTAGGGCGCAAGTAGCGCACAAGTAGGGCATAAATAAGGCGCAAGAAGGGCGCAAGTAGGGCGCAAGTAGGGCGAAAGTAGGGCGCAAGTAGGGCGCAAGTAGGGTCCAAGTAGGGCGCAAGTAGGGCGTAAGTAGGGCGCAAGTAGTGCGCAAGTAGGGTGCAAGTAGGGCGCAAGTAGGGCGCAAGTAAGGCCCAAGTAGGGCACAAGTAGGTCGCAAGTAGGGCGCAAGTAGGGCGCAAGTAGGGCGCAAGTAGAGCGCAAGTATAGCGCAAGTAGGGCGCAATTAGGTTGCAAGTAGGGTGCAAGTAGGGCGCAAGTAGGGCGGAAGTAGGGCGCAAGTAAGGCATAAGTAGGGCACAAGTAGGTCGCAAGTTGGGCGCAAGTAGGGCGCAAGTAAGGCGCAAGTAGAGCGCAAATAGGGTGCAAGTAGGGTGCAAGTATGGTGCAAATAGGGTGCAAGTAGGGTACAAGTAGGGCAAAAGTAGGGCGCAAGCAGGGGACAAGTAGGGCGGAAGTAGGGCACAAGTAGGGCGCAAGTAGGATGCAAGTAGGGCGCAAGTAGGGCGCAAGTAGGGTGCAAGTAGGGTACAACTAGGATGCAACTAGGGCGCAAGTAGGGCGCAAGTAGGGCGCAAGTAGGGTACAAGTAGGGTACAAATTGGGCGCAAGGAGGTCGCAAGTAGGGCGGAAGTAGGGCACAAGTAGGGCGCAAGCAGGGCGCAAGTAGGGTGCAAGTAGGGCGCAAGTAGGGCGCAAGTAGGGCGCAAGTAGGACGAAGTAGGGCGCAAGTAGGGCGGAAGTAGGGCGCAAGGAGGGCGCAAGGAGGGTGCTAGTAGGGCGCAAGTAGGGCGCAAGTAGGGCGCAAATAGGGCGCAAGAAGGGCGCAAGTAGGGCGCAAGAAGGGCGCAAGTCGGGCGCAAGTAGGGCGCAAGTAGGGCGCAAGTAAGGTGCAAGTAGGGCGCAAGTAGGGCGCAAGTAGAGTGCAAGTAGGGCGCAACTAGGGTGCAAGTAGGGCGCAAGTAGGGTGCAAGAAGGGCGCAAGTAGGGCACAAGTAGGGCGCAAGTAGCGCGCAAGTAGAGCGCAAGTAGGGGGCAAGTAGGGCGCAAGTAGGACGCAAGTAGGGCGCAATTAGGGTGCAAGTAGCACGCAAGTAGGGCGCAAATAGGGCGCAAGAAGGGCGCAAGTAGGGCGCAAGAAGGGCGCAAGTCGGGCGCAAGTAGGGCGCAAGTAGGGCGCAAGTAAGGTGCAAGTAGGGCGCAAGTAGGGCGCAAGTAGAGTGCAAGTAGGGCGCAACTAGGGTGCAAGTAGGGCGCAAGTAGGGTGCAAGAAGGGCGCAAGTAGGGCACAAGTAGGGCGCAAGTAGCGCGCAAGTAGAGCGCAAGTAGGGGGCAAGTAGGGCGCAAGTAGGACGCAAGTAGGGCGCAATTAGGGTGCAAGTAGCACGCAAGTAGGGCGCAAATAGGGCGCAAGAAGGGCGCAAGTAGGGCGCAAGAAGGGCGCAAGTCGGGCGCAAGTAGGGCGCAAGTAGGGCGCAAGTAAGGTGCAAGTAGGGCGCAAGTAGGGCGCAAGTAGAGTGCAAGTAGGGCGCAACTAGGGTGCAAGTAGGGCGCAAGTAGGGTGCAAGAAGGGCGCAAGTAGGGCACAAGTAGGGCGCAAGTAGCGCGCAAGTAGAGCGCAAGTAGGGGGCAAGTAGGGCGCAAGTAGGACGCAAGTAGGGCGCAATTAGGGTGCAAGTAGCACGCAAGTAGGGCGCAAATAGGGCGCAAGAAGGGCGCAAGTAGGGCGCAAGAAGGGCGCAAGTCGGGCGCAAGTAGGGCGCAAGTAGGGCGCAAGTAAGGTGCAAGTAGGGCGCAAGTAGGGCGCAAGTAGAGTGCAAGTAGGGCGCAACTAGGGTGCAAGTAGGGCGCAAGTAGGGTGCAAGAAGGGCGCAAGTAGGGCACAAGTAGGGCGCAAGTAGCGCGCAAGTAGAGCGCAAGTAGGGGGCAAGTAGGGCGCAAGTAGGACGCAAGTAGGGCGCAATTAGGGTGCAAGTAGCACGCAAGTAGGGCGCAAATAGGGCGCAAGAAGGGCGCAAGTAGGGCGCAAGAAGGGCGCAAGTCGGGCGCAAGTAGGGCGCAAGTAGGGCGCAAGTAAGGTGCAAGTAGGGCGCAAGTAGGGCGCAAGTAGAGTGCAAGTAGGGCGCAACTAGGGTGCAAGTAGGGCGCAAGTAGGGTGCAAGAAGGGCGCAAGTAGGGCACAAGTAGGGCGCAAGTAGCGCGCAAGTAGAGCGCAAGTAGGGGGCAAGTAGGGCGCAAGTAGGACGCAAGTAGGGCGCAATTAGGGTGCAAGTAGCACGCAAGTAGGGCGCAAATAGGGCGCAAGAAGGGCGCAAGTAGGGCGCAAGAAGGGCGCAAGTAGGACGCAAGTAGGGCGCAAGTAGGACGCAAGTAGGGTGCAAGTAGGGAGCAAGTAGGGCGCAAGTAGGGCGCAAGTAGGGTGCAAGTAGGGCGCAAGTAGGGTGTAAGAAGGGCGCAAGTAGGGCACAAGTAGGGCACAAGTAGGGCACAACTAGGGCACAAGTAGGGTGCAAGTAGGGCGCAAGTATGGCGCAAGCAGGGCGCAATTATGACGCAAGTAGGGCGCAAGTAGGTCGCAAGTAGGGCGCAGGTAGGGCGCAAGTAGTGCGCAAGTAGGGGGCAAGAAGGACGCAAGTAGGGCGGAAGTAGGACGTAAGTAGGGCGCAAGTAGGGCGCAAGTAGGGTGCAAGTAGGGCGCAAGTAGGGTGCAAGTAGGGCGCAAGTAGGATGCAAGTAGGGCGCAAATATGGTGCAAGTAGGGCACAAGTAGGGTGCAAGTATGGCGCAAGTAGGGCACAAGTAGAGCGCAAGTAGGGCGCACGTAGGGCAAAAGTAGGGTGCAACTAAGGCTCAAGTAGGGCACAAGTAGGGCGCAAGTAGGGTGCAAGTAGGGCGCAAGTAGGGCGCAAATAGGGAGCAAGTAGAGCGCAAGTAGGGCGCAAATAGGGCGCAAGTAGGGCCCAAGTAGGGCGCAAGTAGGGCGCAAGTAGGGCGCAAGTAGGGCGCAAGTAGGGAACAAGTAGGACATAAATAAGGCGCAAGAAGGGTGCAAGTAGGGCGCAACTAGGGCAAAAGTAGGGCGCAAGTAGGGTGCAAGTAGGGCGCAAATAGGGCGCAAGTAGGGCGTAAGTAGGGCGCAAGTAGGGAGCAAGTAGGGCGCAAGTAGGGCGCAAGTAGGGCACAAGTAAGAGGAAGTAGGGCACAAGTAGGTCGCAGGTAGGGCGCAAGTAGGGCGCAAGTAGGGCGCAAGTAGGCCGCAAGTAGGGCGCAAGTAGGGCGCAAGTACAAGGCAAATAGGGCGCAAATAGGGCGCAAGTAGGGCGCAAATAGGGCGGAAGAAAGGCGCAAGTAGGGCGGAAGTAGGGCGCAAATAGGGCGCAAGTAGGCCGCAAGTAGGGCGCAAGTAGGGCGCAAGTACAAGGCAAATAGGGCGCAAATAGGGCGCAAGTAGGGCGCAAATAGGGCGGAAGAAAGGCGCAAGTAGGGCGGAAGTAGGGCGCAAATAGGGCGCAAGTAGGCCGCAAGTAGGGCGCAAGTAGGGCGCAAGTACAAGGCAAATAGGGCGCAAATAGGGCGCAAGTAGGGCGCAAATAGGGCGGAAGAAAGGCGCAAGTAGGGCGGAAGTAGGGCGCAAATAGGGCGCAAGTAGGCCGCAAGTAGGGCGCAAGTAGGGCGCAAGTACAAGGCAAATAGGGCGCAAATAGGGCGCAAGTAGGGCGCAAATAGGGCGGAAGAAAGGCGCAAGTAGGGCGGAAGTAGGGCGCAAATAGGGCGCAAGTAGGCCGCAAGTAGGGCGCAAGTAGGGCGCAAGTACAAGGCAAATAGGGCGCAAATAGGGCGCAAGTAGGGCGCAAATAGGGCGGAAGAAAGGCGCAAGTAGGGCGGAAGTAGGGCGCAAATAGGGCGCAAGTAGGCCGCAAGTAGGGCGCAAGTAGGGCGCAAGTACAAGGCAAATAGGGCGCAAATAGGGCGCAAGTAGGGCGCAAATAGGGCGGAAGAAAGGCGCAAGTAGGGCGGAAGTAGGGCGCAAATAGGGCGCAAGTAGGCCGCAAGTAGGGCGCAAGTAGGGCGCAAGTACAAGGCAAATAGGGCGCAAATAGGGCGCAAGTAGGGCGCAAATAGGGCGGAAGAAAGGCGCAAGTAGGGCGGAAGTAGGGCGCAAATAGGGCGCAAGTAGGCCGCAAGTAGGGCGCAAGTAGGGCGCAAGTACAAGGCAAATAGGGCGCAAATAGGGCGCAAGTAGGGCGCAAATAGGGCGGAAGAAAGGCGCAAGTAGGGCGGAAGTAGGGCGCAAATAGGGCGCAAGTAGGCCGCAAGTAGGGCGCAAGTAGGGCGCAAGTACAAGGCAAATAGGGCGCAAATAGGGCGCAAGTAGGGCGCAAATAGGGCGGAAGAAAGGCGCAAGTAGGGCGGAAGTAGGGCGCAAATAGGGCGCAAGTAGGCCGCAAGTAGGGCGCAAGTAGGGCGCAAGTACAAGGCAAATAGGGCGCAAATAGGGCGCAAGTAGGGCGCAAATAGGGCGGAAGAAAGGCGCAAGTAGGGCGGAAGTAGGGCGCAAATAGGGCGCAAGTAGGCCGCAAGTAGGGCGCAAGTAGGGCGCAAGTACAAGGCAAATAGGGCGCAAATAGGGCGCAAGTAGGGCGCAAATAGGGCGGAAGAAAGGCGCAAGTAGGGCGGAAGTAGGGCGCAAATAGGGCGCAAGTAGGCCGCAAGTAGGGCGCAAGTAGGGCGCAAGTACAAGGCAAATAGGGCGCAAATAGGGCGCAAGTAGGGCGCAAATAGGGCGGAAGAAAGGCGCAAGTAGGGCGGAAGTAGGGCGCAAATAGGGCGCAAGTAGGCCGCAAGTAGGGCGCAAGTAGGGCGCAAGTACAAGGCAAATAGGGCGCAAATAGGGCGCAAGTAGGGCGCAAATAGGGCGGAAGAAAGGCGCAAGTAGGGCGGAAGTAGGGCGCAAATAGGGCGCAAGTAGGCCGCAAGTAGGGCGCAAGTAGGGCGCAAGTACAAGGCAAATAGGGCGCAAATAGGGCGCAAGTAGGGCGCAAATAGGGCGGAAGAAAGGCGCAAGTAGGGCGGAAGTAGGGCGCAAATAGGGCGCAAGTAGGCCGCAAGTAGGGCGCAAGTAGGGCGCAAGTACAAGGCAAATAGGGCGCAAATAGGGCGCAAGTAGGGCGCAAATAGGGCGGAAGAAAGGCGCAAGTAGGGCGGAAGTAGGGCGCAAATAGGGCGCAAGTAGGCCGCAAGTAGGGCGCAAGTAGGGCGCAAGTACAAGGCAAATAGGGCGCAAATAGGGCGCAAGTAGGGCGCAAATAGGGCGGAAGAAAGGCGCAAGTAGGGCGGAAGTAGGGCGCAAATAGGGCGCAAGTAGGCCGCAAGTAGGGCGCAAGTAGGGCGCAAGTACAAGGCAAATAGGGCGCAAATAGGGCGCAAGTAGGGCGCAAATAGGGCGGAAGAAAGGCGCAAGTAGGGCGGAAGTAGGGCGCAAATAGGGCGCAAGTAGGCCGCAAGTAGGGCGCAAGTAGGGCGCAAGTACAAGGCAAATAGGGCGCAAATAGGGCGCAAGTAGGGCGCAAATAGGGCGGAAGAAAGGCGCAAGTAGGGCGGAAGTAGGGCGCAAATAGGGCGCAAGTAGGCCGCAAGTAGGGCGCAAGTAGGGCGCAAGTACAAGGCAAATAGGGCGCAAATAGGGCGCAAGTAGGGCGCAAATAGGGCGGAAGAAAGGCGCAAGTAGGGCGGAAGTAGGGCGCAAATAGGGCGCAAGTAGGCCGCAAGTAGGGCGCAAGTAGGGCGCAAGTACAAGGCAAATAGGGCGCAAATAGGGCGCAAGTAGGGCGCAAATAGGGCGGAAGAAAGGCGCAAGTAGGGCGGAAGTAGGGCGCAAATAGGGCGCAAGTAGGCCGCAAGTAGGGCGCAAGTAGGGCGCAAGTACAAGGCAAATAGGGCGCAAATAGGGCGCAAGTAGGGCGCAAATAGGGCGGAAGAAAGGCGCAAGTAGGGCGGAAGTAGGGCGCAAATAGGGCGCAAGTAGGCCGCAAGTAGGGCGCAAGTAGGGCGCAAGTACAAGGCAAATAGGGCGCAAATAGGGCGCAAGTAGGGCGCAAATAGGGCGGAAGAAAGGCGCAAGTAGGGCGGAAGTAGGGCGCAAATAGGGCGCAAGTAGGCCGCAAGTAGGGCGCAAGTAGGGCGCAAGTACAAGGCAAATAGGGCGCAAATAGGGCGCAAGTAGGGCGCAAATAGGGCGGAAGAAAGGCGCAAGTAGGGCGGAAGTAGGGCGCAAATAGGGCGCAAGTAGGCCGCAAGTAGGGCGCAAGTAGGGCGCAAGTACAAGGCAAATAGGGCGCAAATAGGGCGCAAGTAGGGCGCAAATAGGGCGGAAGAAAGGCGCAAGTAGGGCGGAAGTAGGGCGCAAATAGGGCGCAAGTAGGCCGCAAGTAGGGCGCAAGTAGGGCGCAAGTACAAGGCAAATAGGGCGCAAATAGGGCGCAAGTAGGGCGCAAATAGGGCGGAAGAAAGGCGCAAGTAGGGCGGAAGTAGGGCGCAAATAGGGCGCAAGTAGGCCGCAAGTAGGGCGCAAGTAGGGCGCAAGTACAAGGCAAATAGGGCGCAAATAGGGCGCAAGTAGGGCGCAAATAGGGCGGAAGAAAGGCGCAAGTAGGGCGGAAGTAGGGCGCAAATAGGGCGCAAGTAGGCCGCAAGTAGGGCGCAAGTAGGGCGCAAGTACAAGGCAAATAGGGCGCAAATAGGGCGCAAGTAGGGCGCAAGTACGGCGCAAGTGGGCCGGACGTAGGGCGCAAGTAGGGCGCAAGTAGGGCATAAGTAGGGCGCAAGTAGGGCGCAAGTAGAGGCGAGTAGGGCACATGTAGGGCGCAAGTAGGGCGCAAGTAGGGCGCAAGTAGGGCGCAAGTAGGGCGCAAGTAACGCACAAGTAGGGCGCAAGTAGGGCACAAGTAGGGCGCCAGTAGGGCGCAAGTTGGGCGCAAGTTGGGCGCAAGTAGGGTGCAAGTAGGACGCAAGTAGGGCGCAAGTAGGGCACAACTAAGGCGCAAGTAGGACGCAAGTAGGGCGCAAGTAGCGCGCAAATAGGGCCCAAGAAGGGCGCAAGTAGGGCGCAAGTAGGGCGTAGATATGGTGCAAGTAGGGCGTAAATAGGGCGCAAGTAGGGCGCAAGTAGGGTGCAAGTAAGACAAAAGTAGGGCGCAACTAGGGCACAACTAGGGCGCAAGTAGGGCGCAAGTAGGGCGCAAGTAGGGCGAAAGTATGGCACAAGTAGGACACAAGTAGGGCGAAAGTAGGGCGCAAGTAGGGCGCAAGTAGGGCGCAAGTAGGGCGCAAGTAGTGTGCAAGTAGGGCGCAAGTAGGGCGCAAGTAGGGTGCAAGTAGGGCGCAAGTAGGGCGCAAGTAGGGCGCAAATAGGGTGCAAGTAGGGCGTAACTAGGGCTCAAGTAGGATGCAAGTAGGGGTTAAAGTAGGAAAAAAGTAAGGCGCAAGTAGGGCGCAAGTAGGGAACAAGGAGAGTACAAGTAGGCGGCAAGTATGGCGCAAGTAGGGCCAAGTAGGGCGCAAGTAGGGCGCAAGGAGGGCACAAGTAGGCGGCAAGTAGTGCGCAAGTAGGGCGCAAGTAGGGTGCAAGTAGGACGCAAGTAGGGCACAAGTAGGGCGCAAGTAGGACACAAGTAGGGTGCAAGTAGTGCGCAAGTAGGGCGCAAGTAGTGCGCAAGTAGGGCGCAAGTAGGGAGCAATTAGGGCGCAATTAGGGCGCAAGTGTGGCGCAAGTAGGACAAAAGTCGCGCGCAAGTAGGGCGCAAGTAGGGCGCACGTAGGGCGCAAGTAGGGCGCAAGTAAGGCGCAAGTAGGGCGCAAGTAGGGAGCAATTAGGGCGCAATTAGGGCGCAAGTGTGGCGCAAGTAGGACAAAAGTCGCGCGCAAGTAGGGCGCAAGTAGGGCGCACGTAGGGCGCAAGTAGGGCGCAAGTAAGGCGCAAGTAGGGCGCAAGTAGGGAGCAATTAGGGCGCAATTAGGGCGCAAGTGTGGCGCAAGTAGGACAAAAGTCGCGCGCAAGTAGGGCGCAAGTAGGGCGCACGTAGGGCGCAAGTAGGGCGCAAGTAAGGCGCAAGTAGGGCGCAAGTAGGGAGCAATTAGGGCGCAATTAGGGCGCAAGTGTGGCGCAAGTAGGACAAAAGTCGCGCGCAAGTAGGGCGCAAGTAGGGCGCACGTAGGGCGCAAGTAGGGCGCAAGTAAGGCGCAAGTAGGGCGCAAGTAGGGAGCAATTAGGGCGCAATTAGGGCGCAAGTGTGGCGCAAGTAGGACAAAAGTCGCGCGCAAGTAGGGCGCAAGTAGGGCGCACGTAGGGCGCAAGTAGGGCGCAAGTAAGGCGCAAGTAGGGCGCAAGTAGGGAGCAATTAGGGCGCAATTAGGGCGCAAGTGTGGCGCAAGTAGGACAAAAGTCGCGCGCAAGTAGGGCGCAAGTAGGGCGCACGTAGGGCGCAAGTAGGGCGCAAGTAAGGCGCAAGTAGGGCGCAAGTAGGGAGCAATTAGGGCGCAATTAGGGCGCAAGTGTGGCGCAAGTAGGACAAAAGTCGCGCGCAAGTAGGGCGCAAGTAGGGCGCACGTAGGGCGCAAGTAGGGCGCAAGTAAGGCGCAAGTAGGGCGCAAGTAGGGAGCAATTAGGGCGCAATTAGGGCGCAAGTGTGGCGCAAGTAGGACAAAAGTCGCGCGCAAGTAGGGCGCAAGTAGGGCGCACGTAGGGCGCAAGTAGGGCGCAAGTAAGGCGCAAGTAGGGCGCAAGTAGGGAGCAATTAGGGCGCAATTAGGGCGCAAGTGTGGCGCAAGTAGGACAAAAGTCGCGCGCAAGTAGGGCGCAAGTAGGGCGCACGTAGGGCGCAAGTAGGGCGCAAGTAAGGCGCAAGTAGGGCGCAAGTAGGGAGCAATTAGGGCGCAATTAGGGCGCAAGTGTGGCGCAAGTAGGACAAAAGTCGCGCGCAAGTAGGGCGCAAGTAGGGCGCACGTAGGGCGCAAGTAGGGCGCAAGTAAGGCGCAAGTAGGGCGCAAGTAGGGAGCAATTAGGGCGCAATTAGGGCGCAAGTGTGGCGCAAGTAGGACAAAAGTCGCGCGCAAGTAGGGCGCAAGTAGGGCGCACGTAGGGCGCAAGTAGGGCGCAAGTAAGGCGCAAGTAGGGCGCAAGTACGGCGCAAGTAGGGCGCAAGTAGGACGCGAGTAGGGTGCATGTAGGGCGCAAGTAGGGCGCAAGTAGGGCACAAGTAGGGCGGAAGTAGGGCGCAAGTAGGGCGCAAGTAGGGCGCAAGTTGAGCGCAAGTAGGGCGCAAGTAGGGTGCAAGTAGGACGCAAGTAGAGCGCAAGTAGGGCACAACTAAGGCGCAAGTAGGACGCAAGTAGGGCGCAAGTAGCGCGCAAGTAGGGCGCAAGTAGGGCGCAAGAAGGGCGCAAGTAGGGCGCAAGTAGGGCGTAGATATGGTGCAATTAGGGCGTAAATAGGGCGCAAGTAGGGCGCAAGTAGGGTGCAAGTAAGACAAAAGTAGGGCGCAACTAGGGCGCAACTAGGGCGCAAGTAGGGCGCAAGTAGGGCGCAAGTAGGGCGAAAGTATGGCACAAGTAGGACACAAGTAGGACGAAAGTAGGGCGCAAGTAGGGCGCAAGTAGGGCGCAAGTAGGGCGCAAGTAGGGCGCAAGTAGGGCGCAAGTAGGGCGCAAGTAGGGTGCAAGTAGGGCGCAAGTAGGGCGCAAGTAGGGCGCAAATAGGGTGCAAGTAGGGCGCAAGTAGGGCGCAAGTAGGGCACAGGTAGGGCGCAAGTAGGGCGCAAGTAAGGCGGAAGTAGGGCGCAAGTAGGGCGCAAGTAGGGCGCGAGTATGGCGCAAGTAGGGCGCAAGAAGAGGGCAAGTAGGGCGCAAGTAGGGCGCAAGTAGGGCACAGGTAGGGCGCAAGTAGGGCGCAAGTAAGGCGGAAGTAGGGCGCAAGTAGGGCGCAAGTAGGGCGCGAGTATGGCGCAAGTAGGGCGCAAGAAGAGGGCAAGTAGGGCGCAAGTAGGGCGCAAGTAGGGCACAAGAAGGGCGCAAGTAGGGTGCAAGTAGGGTGCAAGTAGGGCGCAAGTAGGGCGGAAGTAGGGCGCAAGTAGGGCGCAAGTAGGGCGCAAGTAGGGCGCAAGTAGGGTGCAAGTAGGGCGCAAGTAGGGCGCAAGTAGGGGGCAAGTAGGGCGCAAGTAGGATGCAAGTATGGTGCAAGTAGGAAAAAAGTAAGGCGCAAGTCGGGCACAAGTAGGGTGCAAGTAGGGTGCTAGTAGGATGCAAGGAGGACGCAAGTAGGGCGCACGTAGGGCGCAAGAAGGGCGCAAGTAGGGCGCAAGTAGGGCGCAAGTAGGGCGCAAGTAGGGCAAAAGTAGGGCGGAAGTAGGGCACAAGTAGGGCGCAAGTAGGGCGCAAGTAGTGCGCAAATAGGGCACAAGTAGGGCCCAAGTAGGGTGCAAGTAGGGCGCAAGTATGGCGCAAGTAAGGCGTAAGCAGGGCGCAGGTAGGACGCAAGTAGGGTGCAACTAGGGTGCAAGTAGGGCGCAAGTAGGGCGTAAGCAGGGCGCAAGGAGGGCGCAAGTAGGGCGCAAGTAGGGCGCAAGTAAGGCGCACGTAGGACGCAAGTATGGCGCAAGTAGGGCGCAAGTAGGGTGCAAGTAGGGCGCAAGTAAGGCGCAAGTAGGGCGCAAGTAGGGCGCAAGTAGGATGCAAGTAGGGCGCAAGTAGGGTGCAAGTAGGGCGCAAGTAGGGCGCAAGTAGGGCGCAAGTAGGGCGCAAGTAGGGCGCAAGTAGGGCGCAAGTAGGGCGCAAGTAGGGCACAAGAAGGGTGCAAGTAGGGCGCAAGTAGGGTGCAAGTAGGGCGCAAGTAGGGCGCAAGTAGAGCGCAAGTAGGGCGCAAGTAGGGCGTAAGTAGGGTGCAAGTAGGGTGCAAGTATGGTGCAAGTAGGGCGCAAGTAGGGCACAAGTAGGTTGCAAGTAGGGCACAAGTAGGGCGCAAGTAGGGCGTAAGTAGGGCACAAGTAGGGTGCAAGTAGGGCGCAAGTAGGGCGCAAGTAGGGCGCAACTAGGGTGCAAGTAGGGCGCAAGAAGGGTGCAAGAAGGGCGCAAGTAGGGCGCAAGTAGGGTGCAAGTAGGGCACAAGTAGGGCGCAAGTAGGGTGCAAGTAGGGCGCAAGTAGGGCGCAAATAGGGCGCAAGTAGGGCACAAGTAGGGCGCAAATAGGGCGCAAGTAGGATGCAAGTAGGGCGCAAGTAGGGCGCAAGTAGGACGCAAGTAGGGCGCAAGTAGGGCGCAAGTAGGGCGCAAGTAGGGCGCAAGTAGGGCGCAAGTAGGGCGCAAGTAAAGCGCAAGTAGGGCGCAAGTAGGGCGCAAGTAGGGCGTAAATGGGGCGCAAGTAGGGCGCAAGTAGGGCGCAAATAGGGTGCAAGTAGGGCGCAAGTAAGGCGTAAGTATGGCACAAGTAGGTCGCAAGAAGGGCGCAAGTAGGGCAAGGTAGGGCGCAAGTAGAGTGCAAGTAGGGCGCAAGTAGGGCGCAAGTAGGGAGCAAGTAGGGTGCAAGTAGGGCGCAAGTAGGGCGCAAGTAGGGCGCAAGTAGGGTGCAAGTAGGAGGCAAGTAGGGCGAAAGTAGGGCGCAACTAGGGTGCAAGTAGGGCACATATGGCGTAAGAAGGGCGAAAGTATGGCACAAGTAGGACGCAATTAGGGCGCACGTAGGGCGCAAGTAGGGCGCACGTAGGGCGCAGGTAGGGCGCAAGTAGGGCGCAAGTAGGGCGCAAGTAGGGCGCAAGTAGGGCTCAAGTAGGATGCAAGTAGGGCTCAAGTAGGAAAAAAGTAGGGCGCAAGTAGGGCACAAGTAGGGTGCAAGTGGGGCGCAAGTAGTGCGCAAGGAGGGCACAAGTAGGCGGCAAGTAGGGCGCAAGTAGGGTGCAAATAGGGCGCAAGTAGGGCGCAAGTAGGACACAAGTAGGGCGCAAGTAGGACGCAAGTAGGGCGCAAGTAGGGCGCAAGTAGGGCACAAGTAGGGCGCAAGTAGGGCGCAAGTAGGACGCAAGTAGGGCGCAAGTAGGGCGCAAGTAGGGCGCAAGTA
>SZWC01027928.1:11000-29140 GCA_023375785.1 Penium margaritaceum | reverse complement strand
ACACACACACACACACACACACACACACACACACACACACACACACACACACATACATAAACACACAAACACACATACACACATACACATGCACACACACATGTCAAACTCAACAAGATGCTCAATGATTTTGTGCTTTCTGTGAGTATTATGCATGACATTGTGCAGAGCAATGTGCCGCATCCTCTTATTGTTCTAGCGTAGTCCAATGCATGCAATGGGTTAGGAGAGCCATTTAAGAGGTAGTACTATTAGATAGTTTTTTGAAGACCAACACCCAAGGCCACTTACTCTGCCTTTATTGGGCTATTCGCAACAAAATCCTAATTCCCAACTTTCCATCAGGTTACAGTGTCCTTATGAAGGAAGATGTAACCCGAAAGGCTTCGTATGTCGCAAGCGTTGGCCCAATTTTTGTTTTCAAACCCAACAACCCTGTCAAGATGATTTACATCAAACCTCAAGCTGAAACATGAAGTGGATACAATGTAACGAACATCACACAGCACAATCTCTGATCGAGAAAACATGAGAAGTGAAAGAATTTGAAATTGGAAGTTGATAGTGAATACAAAGTTACTGCGAGTTGTATTGCTGAAAAAATCTAGGAAAAAATGGCCTAGGGAAAAATCGTGAAAGGAAGAGGCTCATTTAGCCGGGCAAGGTGAGTTATCCAAACCAATAGGACACCTCGGTGGGTAACAAGCGGACGCATAACGTAGTAGTGTAAACGCAAGGGGTCAGATACCGCGGGCCCCTGCGTAAACGGGCAAAAATCTGGTGTTTGTCGGTCAATATGTAAGCACGCATTGACCGACAAACACAGGTTGTGGTGTCGGTCAATGTGTGATTCATTTTCTGATGAACATGGTATGTCAATAGACTCAATTGAAACAAAAGAGAATAAAGAGGGCATCACACGTTGACCGACATACCATGTTCATCAGAAAATGATCGTGGAATGGAAAAGTGGCAAGATGTATATCTCACACTTTTGTGCGGATACTTTTGATTGCTTAGTAACATTCCATAGAGAGAAAAAAGAAGTTATGAAAACTAGAGACAAAAAGGTTCCTAGTTGCTTCCACCCGAGAAAGTGCGTAGAAGCTTCCTAGCAACACAGCCGCTGACCGGGCGTCAGTGCCTGATCAGACAGTGACGACGGTCACAGGTCGTACACACAACGACAAGGGTTTGGCGAGGAGACAAAAGACGCAGTGTTACAATGCTTCAATATAGCATATGCAGAGAGAAATGACAAATGACAGGTGCAATGCATAAATACCTACCGTGGCGCACGGCGGGTGTCGCACGCGACAGTCCAAGAGCTGTCCTAAAAACCGGCCCAAAACCACTGTTTTGGCCGTAACTCTGCGCACACATGTCAGAATGCTACGCCGTCTAAACCTAGACGTGGAGAATCAAAAGACGGACGGTACGACTGGTCACATGCATGCATCCATCGACTGACAGTGAGCATACAATGCAAAAACATGCAAATAGGCCTCATGGCCAATCCACCGAAAGACGCCTGCAAGACGTAGAAGACACGGCAAAGAGTCCCAGTGGCATCTGGGGCTCTAGAACAGTGGTCGGTCAGCTCCAAGCGGGTAGTCCGCCGCCGGTCGTCGCGCCGGTGTCACCAGGGCCGCTTGCCTCAGGGATTTGCATGAGTATGGACACGGCCGAGTGGTCACAGTAAACTCTATAGAAACGGCACAAAGCACAACACTCCCCCATGACCCGATGGTACGCATGTCCATACGCGTGTAGCAGTGGTACAACCACATAGAGGGTGACACAAACAGATGAGACGCAGATGTACATCCGACACTCAACCACTGCCACGCACGGGGTGAAGCCCAACAGAACGAATGGCCACCAGGTTCTTTCTGCGGGCAACTGCCTTCGTCAAGAAATCAGCACGCTGCAAGTCAGTGCCAACCCACATGATGGAGATCACGTGTTGCTCCATCAGATCACGAACCAAGTGATGCTCAACCGCAATGTGCTTTGTGCCAGCATGAAAAACACCAGAGTTCTCCGCAATGGCGAGAGCACTCTGGTTGTCGCAACGCAGCACAATGGCGGGTAGCGCTGTAGCCAAACTGCCTCAGCAGCCCCTGCACCCAAAGCCACATGCTCTGCCTTCGACGAGCTATGTGCGATGCAGCCCTACTTCCCGCTTCGCCAAGACAAAGCGGTACCACCGAGCAGAAACACGTAGCAAGTGGGACTGCGCCCATCAGGGCTCCAACCCCAGTCATTGTCAGTATAGCCGTCAAAGACAACCGAACACTGCCGACGAAAGCAGAGTCCGAGATACGGCGTGGAGACCACGTACCGTACCACTCACACAGCCGCGTGAAGAGCTCTTGCACGTGGAGCCTGCGAGAAGTGAGTTAAGAGGTTGACGGTGAACACGATGTCGGGACGCGTGGTAGTGGCTAGGTACATCAAAGATCCGATGAGACGGAGGTACAAGGTCACGTCCACTGTCTCCCCCAGCTGTGTAGGGTCATCCACCTTCAGTGCATCCTGCCCATCAGGTGTGAGGGGTGTGGAAGCGGTGGGCACTGCACCAAGGAGATCGCTAAAGCACTCCCCGAGGACTCGTGCGTATCGGGCTTGATGCAGCAACAGTGTCCGATGTTTGCGATCTCGCACGATCTCCATACCAAGAAACACCGATGCAGGATCGAGATCCTTCATCCTGTAGACAGTCTGCAGGACAGCCTTGACCTCCTTCACGATATCCAGGGACGGAGACGCAATGAGAAGGTCGTCAACATAAACCAGGATGGTGGTGAACCGCTCGGATGTCGGTAAGATGAAGAGCGAGGGGTCTCCCTCGCTCTGTACGTATCCTGCGTGAGTCAAGGTGCCAGTGATCTCCCGGTTCCAACACCGTGGAGACTGCTTGAGGCCATAGCAGGACTTGCGCAAGCGCCAGGCCTTGTCACCGTCCTCAAAGCTTGGTGGCTGAGCCACGTAGATCTCTTCATCCAGAGAGCCATGGAGGAACGGGTTGTTCACATCCATCTGGTGTAGTTCCCAGTCATGCTGAGCCACTACACCGAACAGAGCTCGAGCTAAGGTCATGCGGCCGACAGGGGCAAAAGTGTCAGTGTAATCAACTCCCTTAATTTGAGAAAACCCCTTGACGACCAAGCGGGCCTTGTAGCGTTCCAGTTCACAAGAAAGTGAAGCCATCCGGCTTCACTTTCTTGCGAAAGACCCACTTGACCTAAATCGCCTTCCTCCCAGGGGGAACGTCGACCAACTTGTAGACTCTGTGCTCTCGGATAGTACGAAGCTCATCCTCGCAAGCAGCTCACCAGGCATCAGCATCCTGCGATGAGAAAGCCTCCCTCAGTGTGCCTAGGTCAGGCGCCATAGAGGGAGAACTCTGCGTGGCAAGTGCACATGCCTCAGTGTCAGGCCTGACGATCACGAGATTAGCTACATCGTCAGAGGCGATATGGAACTCGCGAGTGACGAGGTCATGCCCTATGGGGCACGCTCGGTGTACCTCTGAAAGCTCAGTGCAGACACTCAGGCCTAAGGCCTTTGTGCCTAGATCACCGCTCGCGATGCTACGTGAGGAACGCCTGGGTCCGGGACCCGACGCTAGCTAAGCTCTGGAATCCAATGGTCGAAGGCGACCACCGGGCTCACGGGAGTAACCGGAGGTTGAGGGGCGCACCTCAGGCTCAGGAACAGGTACGACCACAGGGACAGGTACGACCACGGCTGGTGAGGGCTGAGACGAGGCAGCCGGAGATGCCGTGCGAGGAGATGCATGTGTGGGGGACACAGAGCTGGGTGTGACAGCGGGCAAGGCTGGCCCGGACACTGAGACAGGAGTGTCAGCCGACGTAAGGACAGGAGTGGGCTGGACTGGGTCAGACGCCGGAGCAGGGGTGCCAGTAGACACAGGTGATGGTGCAGGAGGAGGCGTGAGAGGAGCAGTACTTGTGGGATGTGAAACAGGCTGAACGGGCGGAATCTCTGGACCAACGGCAATGATAGCCGGATAATCAAGTGCTGGAGACCGAGAGGGGACTCGAACAGACACATCAGCCTGACGAGGAATGGCCGCTGGCGGAGAAGTCTCCCCCATCCGCCGAGGACCCTCACAGGAAGGGACATGGACAGCGGAGAGGGTTGTGATCGAAGTCAGATCACGGTATGTGAGTGACTCAAAAAACAACGCGTCACGGGACTCAATGACACGACGGCGAGTGGGGTCCCAAAAGCGCCAGGCCTTCGACCGCGGGGAGATGCCGATGAAGGCACACAAGCGACCCTGAGGGGAGACCTTGGACCCCTGCTGGTCCTCGGTGTACCACACAGAGGCCAGGGAACCCCAGACGCGAGCGAGATGAAGATCAGCACGGTGGCCAAACCAGAGCTCGTACAATGTAACATGATCCGGAAGCGGACCATGTGGGAGGCGGTTCCAGACCCAAGTCATATAGGCGAATCTCTCGAAGGCGAAGGACTCCAAGAACCGCACTCAGACCGCATGGCGCGGACCGCATCCTCCATGGTGCGGTTCCAGCGCTCAGATACACCGTTCTGTTGTGGGGTAGCAGGAGGGGAGACCTGGTGAAAAATGCCATGCTCAGCAAAGAAGGAGTCCATCTCACCGAGGAACTCGTCGCCGCGATCCGAAAGGTATGTAGCATGTGGTGAGACTGACGCTCAGCCATCACAAGCCTGAGCCGAACCACAAGGGCGGCATCGCTCTTCTGACGCAGACTATAGACCCACCGTATCCGGGTGAAGTCATCAGTCAGCGTGAGAACATAACGGCCCCTCTCGGACAGGGACTTGACTGGGAGAGGACCGAGCACGTCCGAGTGGACCAGTTCGAGAGGCCTTAGCGCTTGGGAACACGAATCAGGATAAGTGCACTGGTACATCGTTCCCTGAGCGCAGAAAAGACAGTCGGTCTTGGGTGGCTTCTCGAAAGAAGCCACGTCAAGGCCAAGAGTGGGCCATGTCTGAATGAGCTTCGACACAGTGTCGGAGCCCACGTGACACAGACGTCGGTGAAGCAACCGCTGGTGTTCCGGGGATAGAACACCAATGACAAAAACGTGACCTGAGGAGGAGGGAGAGCAAGAGGAGGAGGGCCGAGCAATGCGGTACAAATCATCTACGACTGAAGCACGCAGGACAATGCTACGGGTGTCAAGAGCAGTCACAGTCGCTGAATCAGCGGTATGCTCAACGGAGAGACCCATCAGAGTGTAGGCACGCACAGACAGCAGACTGAGCTCAAGATCAGGCAGAAACAGCACGTCACAGAGATACAGGGGGCCAGACGGACCATCGAAGCATACAATCCCAACACCGTGGACCGGTAAGGACTGACCAGAGGTTGTACGAACAGAACGGACAGTCGTGACAGGACCAAGTACCACAAAGTCACTACGACGACACATCATGTGGTGGGTGGCACCGGAATCAATGATCCAAGTGCCACCGGAGTCACGACTGGTGGACGTCACTGTACAATGAGCAATGGAACACTTGGCATCAGAGGGACGCTGAGCCGTCAGTTGGAAGGAACGACATACATCACGAAGGTGAGACTCATGAATCTAGTCAGTGTAGTCAGGCCCAACATCATCACATGCGGCCTGTGCTCCCCCACACGTGTCATCACGAGTCACGAGGACGGACGAACAAGTACTCTGTGATTCACTCGACGATGACAACACACTCGCACCTCCCTGAAAATGTTGCGCCAGAAGATGACAAAGCTCGGCGATGGTGCGATCACGTCGGTCTAGATCACTGCTGCTTGCTGGTGAGGACGCAAGAACAGCTGTAGTCGTGGTCGCCGCGCGTCCAGAGGAATGTGCGGGCGACGTGCTGGACGCGGTGCGAGCAGCATGGGTAGCCTGAAGTCCACGGGTGATGCGCTCCCAGTCAAGCGGCTGCTGGCACTCGGTGTAGCGATGGGCACCTCCACAGTTGTAGCAGTGCACGGAACGGCCACTGCTACCACTGGATGACGGCTGCTGCTGACCGGATCGGCGCTTCCTATTCTTCTTCTTCCCCTGGGCAGCTGCTGCAATGCCCTACGTCTGCGTGGGTGTAGACGGGGTTGAAGAGGAGGAGGTAGATGAGGTCGTTATGGTGGTGGATGAGGGTGACTGCAGGAGGTAAGATGGTGGTGATGCGAGGACTGCTACAGCGAGGGAAGCCTCCTGACGCGCTACTGCTACCTCGCGGGCCGATGTCACCTGGAGGAAAAGCTGATGCACTTAAGGGAGCAGCTGAAGAGTGGCTGAGAAGGGCTCGAGAGCAGCGTCGCTGTACCGTGTGAAGATGTCGGTGTACTCCAGGCAAACTCCGAGCATGATCGTCCGAAGTGCCCACAGCTGTTTGCCCCCTGAGGTCCCCAGACGCGTGTAAATACGCATGGCGCGTCGCCAGTAATCCACCGCATGCTCCGCTGGTCCCTGACGGAGCGAGTGGAAGGCACGAATATGTGATGCACGTGTGGCGTGCGTCTCTGTGGCCAGTAGGGACAACGCCAGATCCCAGCCCCCACGAGGATCAGCTCCAGTGCCTGTGCCAGCCTCACGAAGGAAGGGGCGGAAGTCGACGATAGTCTTGCGTGGCATGGCATAGAGAAGTCCTAGCATGGCCCGGGCTTCTGTCAGCACCTGTGCTGGATCTGTCGACTGGAATAAGCTGTGGTAGTAAGGCCACACTCCCTCGGAAGTGGCCCACACCTGAAACACGATCTCCCAGCATTCAAATCCATCCTCGCTGATGTACTGTGGAGGTGGTGCCTCAAAGTCCTTTGGCTGCCGCTCCGTGGGAAGAGCAACCGCAGGCTGAGGAAGGCGAGAGACGGGGAAGCCTCCTCGAAGGGGGTGATCACCGAGGAAGTCAGGTGACGACCGTATCGGGGACACGGGTGGAGGTAGGATATCCGTCTGCAGCTGACGGAGGTGCTCCTGTAGAAGATGGATCTCCCGCTCCTGGGAGTCATCCTCGAAGTCTGGCATGAATGGCTCGTCATCAAGAAGGTCCGCAGGTGGTGGAAAAACCACACCAGAAGGTGAAGCAGGCGGAGCACCTGTGACGGGCACCGAGGCCGAGTGCTAGGTGGAGGCTGCAATGCCGACAGCTCCCTCTGAAATCCGCGTAGGAGCCGTGGACTTAGCGCGCAGAAGCTCAGTCAGCGTACGAATCGCGTCCGTCTGCTCTCGTTGCAGACTGAGAAGATTCCAGGAAGCTTCCTAGCCTTTCTGCTTGTTAGCCTGACAGCACACGTCTGGTTGGTTGACACACAGGTCATGTAAGGGACAGCAAGGGTAGGGAGAGACACGTGCACTTGTATCTCAAGCTTCAACTAAAGTAAATGCAGAGAGAGATAACAAATGACAGGTCCATAGCATAAATAGCCGCCGTGGCTCACGGCGGGTGGCGCACACGGCGGTGCCTGTCAAACCTGAACCGGCCCAAAACCACTATTTTGGCCATAATTCTGCGCACACGCATCCAAACGGAGCGCCGTCTGATCCTACGGATGCACGACAAAAAGACAGACACAACGACTAGTCACACGCCTACGTCCGGGAACAGCCGGAGAGTGTAAGAAAACAAACATGTAAATCAGCCTGGCAGGGCTGTCCACCAAGAAAATACTGAAGACTTCCAAATGTAGTCCGTGGGCTGTGGGAGCCCTCTGGTACACTGGGTAGGCTGCCAGGCTGCCTCCAGCGGGTGGAGCATCACCTCAGGGAACTCTGTCTCCAGCTGGGTCCGCCTCAAGGATCTACACGAGCATGGACACGGCCGAGTGGTCACAACCAACTGTACAACTGTGTATGACTGACAACATCACAACACTCCCCCATGACCCGATGGTACGCATGTCCATACACGTGCAGAATGCGTGCCGGTGCAACACAGAGTGCTCAACAGGGACCCGTACAATCACCCACTCTCGGACAGGGGTCGCAATCCGACGGAATGAACAGCCCCGAGGAACTTCCCACGTGCCAGTGCCTTAGTCAGGAAGACAGCGCGCTGCAAGTCTGTGCCCATCCAGACGATGGAGATCAACTGCCGCTCCACCAGATCGCGCACGAAATGATACTCGACAGCGATGTGCTTCGTGCGTGCGTGGAACACACCAGAGTTCTCAGCAATCGCGAGAGCACTCTGGTTGTCGCATCAATGGATGATGGTAGGCACGGACTGATCCAAGCACTGGAACAACCGCTGCAGCCACACCGCCTCATCGGCGCCAGCGCCCAGAGCAACATACTCAGCCTCTGAGGAGCTGCAAGCAATGCACCCCTGCTTGCCGCTGCGCCAAGACGGTGCCACCAAGCAGGAACACGGAACCCGTGCGGCCGCGTCCATCAGGACTCCATGCCCAATCGCTGTCGGTGTAGCCATCTACCACAACCGAGCACTGTCTTCGAAAGCAGAGACCGTGATACGGTGTGGAGACCACGTACCGGACGACTCGCAAAGCTACGTGCAGAGCGCAAGCCTGAGGGGACAGACTGAACTGTGCGAGTAGGTCGACAGCGAACGCAATGTCGGGATGCGTGGTCGTGGCCAAGTACATAGTGAGCCAATGATGCGCAAGTACAGGGTCACGTCCATAGTCTCGCCCAGATCGGCTGGGTCTGTCACCTTCAAGGCGTCCTGCCCGTCGGGAGTGATGGGTGACGAGGCGGCGAGAACAGCGCCAAGGAGGTCAGCAAACCGTTCCCCCACAACCTGTGCATATCGTGCCTGATGGAGGAGTGTCCGTCGAGTACGATCACGCACAATCTCCATCCCGAGGAAAACAGCCGCTGGACCAAGGTCCTTCATCCTGTAGGCGGCCTGCAGGACCGCCTTGGCCTCCTTCACGGCCTCCAGTGAAGGAGACGCAATCAGGAGATCATCCACATACACCAGAATGGCTGTGAGGTGCTCGGCTGTCCGTCGGATGAAAAGTGACGGGTCGGCATCACTCTGGACGTCCTCGGCCTGAGTGAGGGTGCGAGTGATCTCTCGGTTCTAGCACCGAGGCGACTGCTTCAAGCCATACAAGGCCTTGCGCAAGCGCCAGACCTTGTTGCCTTCTTACTCAAACCCAGGTGGCTGGACCATGTAGATATCCTCCTCCAAGGTGCCGTGGAGGAACGCATTGTTCACATCCATCTGGTGCAGCTCCCAGTCATGGTGAGCGACCACACCAAGCACCGCGCGAGCTGTGGTCATGCGGCCAACAGGGGCAAAGGTGTCAGTGAAGTTGATCCCCTCAACCTGAGAGAATCCCTTGGCAGTCAAGCGGGCCTTATATCGGTCCAGTGAGCCGTCAGGCTTCACCTTCTTGCGGAAGACCCACTTGGCCTGCACGACCTTCCGTCCCTTAGGACGGTCGACCAGCTCAAAGACTCCGTGCTCCCGGATGGCCCTGAGCTCGTCCTCACAGGCGGCCCGCCATTGCTCAGCATCCTCTCCTAAGAGAGCCTCCTTTAACGTGTCTGGATCAGGGACCGTCAAAGGGGAGCTCCGGGTGGCCAGGACACATGCCTCATGGGTCGAACGGATCGCAACTAGGTCAGCGGCAGCTGCCTGTGCAGCCTCGTGCTCGTCAGCGATCAGCTGGTGCCCAATGGGACAAGCTGGGTGCACCTCCGTGTATGTGCCTTGGACACTTAGGCCGAGAGCCTTTGTGCCAGGGTCACCATTGTGCACGCTACGTGTGCGTTGTCTAGGTGGCACAACCGCAGTCGAAGGTGCTTGTGAGGCCAGTGGGCGGAGACGCCCACCTGGTCCACGGGAGTAGCCCGAGTCTGAGCTGACCGACGGTTCTGGCACAAGGAGGGCAGGTGTTGTCTCTGGAGACGCTGCAGGCATGGGCGAGACAGGCGCGGCAGGCGCGGGCGAAATAGGCACTGCAGGCACGGATGAGACGGTCGCGGCAGGCGCGGGCGAGACAGTCGCGGCGGGCGCGGGTGAGGTAGGCGCAACAGGCGAAGAGGCGGCAGGTGTAGCCCCGGCAGGCGAAGCAGGCGCTGCAGGTGCGGGCGAAGCAGGCGTTGCAGGTGCGGGCAAAGCTGGCGCTGTAGGTGCGGATGAAGTAGGCGCTGCAGGTGCGGGCGAGGCAGTCGCGGGAGGCACGGGCGAGGCAGTCGCGGTAGGCGTGGGTGAGGCAGGCGCGGCAGGCGCGGGCGAGGCAGTCGCCGTAGGCGCGGGTGAGGCAGGCGCGGCAAGCGCAGGCGAGACAGTCGTGGCGGGCGCAAGCGGGGCAGGCGTAGAGACTACAGACCCGACAACAATGATGGACGGGTCAATGGTGGCCAGCGACGGTCACACCCCGGAGGCACCCTGGACGGACTCACCCTGTGGGAAAGACTCCCCCATCCAATGGGAGGCCTCACAGGTGGGAACGTGAGACGCTGCCTGGGTGAGAATGGCAGACAGGTCGCGGTACGACAGTGCCTGAAAAAACAGCGCGTCGCGCGACTCAACAATGTAGTGGCGACCCGCATTCCAGAAACGCCACGCTTTGGAGCGCGAGGAGACACCAAGGAAGGCACACATCCGGCCGCGCGGAGAGACCTTGGACCCCTGCTGGTCCTCGGTGTACCAGACACAGGCCAAGGAACCCTAGACGCGAGCAAGCCTGAGGTCCGCACGGTGACCGAACCACAGCTCATACGGCGTGACGTGGTCCGGCAAGGGACCATGCGGGAGGCGGTTCTAGACCCACGTCATGTAGGCGAAGCCCTCGAAGGCGAAGGACTCCGGGAGACCGCACTCAACGTGCATGGCGCGAACCGCGTCCTCCATGGTGCGGTTCCAGCGCTCAAACACACCGTTCTGCTGTGGCGTAGCAGGGGCCAAGAGCTGGTGACAGATACCAAGCTCGGCGAAGTGAGTGGTCAGCTCACCGAGATACTCACCGCCACGGTCAGAGCGGAAGGTGTGGAGGGAGTGACGAGACTGACGCTCGGCCATCACGAGCCACAAGCGCACGGCTAGAGCGGCATCACTCTTGTGGCGGAGGCAGTAGACCCACCGCATGCGGGTGAAGTCATCCGTGAGTGTAAGAACATACTGACCACGGTCAGTGACAGACTCGACAGGGAGAGGTCCGAGGAGGTCCGAGTGGACAAGCTCCAGGGGACGCTGCACGCGAGTGACGGAGGCAGGGTAGGTGCATCGATGCATCTTGCCCTGAGCGCAGAACAGACAGCCGGTCTTGGGCGGCTTCTCGAAGGAAGCCGCGTCAAGACCGAGAGTGGGCTGTGTACGAATGAGCCTGGACACAGTGTCCGTGCTCACATGACACAGGCGCCGATGTAACAAGCGCTGGTGGTCAGGAGACAACACCCCCGTGACAAAGACGCGGGTAGATGAGCAAGGGGAAGAGTCAGGAGCAGAGCAGTGCACGATGTGATACAGGTCATCCACAACAGAGGCACGCAACACAACCGTGGAAGTGTCAAGTGCAGTGATCGTGGCATCATCAATGGAGTGGTGAACAGAGAGACCCATCCTCGTGCAGGCACGTACAGAGAGCAGCGTGAGCTCGAGATCAGGCACAAAAAGCACGTCAGAAAGATACACGGGACCAGACGGACCATCGAACCGTACGACCCCTGTCCCCTGAACAGGTAGTGACTGCCCAGAACCTGTCCGCACTGACCGAACAAACCCAACAGGACCAAGCACGACAAAGGCGGTACGGTCGCAGGTCATGTGGTGAGTGGCCCCTGAGTCAATGATCCGGTGGCCACTCGCCTGACGACCAGTGGTGGTCACAGTACAACGAGCAACGGAGCACGCTGCCTCTACTGGACGCTCAGCAGGTGTGGCAGGACAACGGGACAATGCACGACGATGCGACTCATCCAACCACTCTGTGTTGTCAGACTCATCCTCACCAGGCGACGTAGCCCCCCCACAAGTACGACCACGTGCCACAAACACAGATGAACAGTCAGTCTGTGGACCACTTGGCTGTGACAGCACACTCGCACTTCCCTGTGAGCGAAGTGCCAGCAGTCAACGTAGCTCCGCGATGGTCTAGTCCCTCGGGTCCGGCGTGGTACTCCCCCCGGATAGCGGAGGATCTACCGCCGGTGCTGCCCCCGAGGTCGCTGCGGCACGGGCTGCTGCTCCAGTGCGGATCCGCTCCTCGTGGGCTGCCTGAAGACCGCGGGTGATCCTCGCCCAGTCCAGCTCCTGCTGACACTCAGTGTAGCGATGAGGTCCGCCGCAGTTGTGGCAGCGGACCGCCCGTCCCGTGCCACCAGAAGGCTGCTGCGGTCCCCTCTTCTTCTTCCCCTTCTTCCCCTTCACGGCTGCTGCAGTGGCTGTCGGAGTAGCAGGGGAGGAAGCGGGAGAGGCAGAGGTGGAGCTGGTGGGGGTGAAGGTGGACGACGGTGTGGAAGGCGTAGAGGACGTCGCTCCCACTGCTGCTACGGCCATGGCGCCCTGCCGATGCGCGCGGGCTGCCTCGTCAGCTGTCGCGACCTGGATGAAGTACCGCTGCGCCCAGGGCAACAGCTGCAGGGTGTCGGACATGGACGCGAGGACGTCCTGGTCGAGGCGGGAGANAGTGGCTGTCGGAGTAGCAGGGGAGGAAGTGGGAGAGGCAGAGGTGGAGCTGGTGGGGGTGAAGGTGGACGACGGTGTGGAAGGCGTAGAGGACGTCGCTCCCACTGCTGCTACGGCCATGGCGCCCTGCCGATGCGCGCGGGCTGCCTCGTCAGCTGTCGCGACCTGGATGAAGTACCGCTGCGCCCAGGGCAACAGCTGCAGGGTGTCGGACATGGACGCGAGGACGTCCTGGTCGAGGCGGGAGAAGGTGTCAGTGAGCTCGGGGCGCACTCCCAGGATGATGGTGTCCAGCGCCCAGAGCTGAGAGCCGCCTCCAGTGCCCAGACGAGTGTACAGGCGCATGGCCCGACGCCAATAATCAGCTGCTGACTCCGAGGATCCCTGATGGAGGGAGTGGAACTCACGAAGGCGCGCTGACCGGGTCGCATGAGTCTCTGCTGCAAAAAGGGTCAGCTCCAGCTCCCAGCCGCGGCGCGGGTCTGCGCCTGCTCCTGTCCCAGGCGCGCCCAGGAAGGGGCGGAAGTCGACCACTGTCTCCTGTGGAACTGCGTACAGCAGTCCACGCATGGCACGCGCTGCCGTCAGGGACGGGAGCGGATCAGCCGTCTGGTACTGGCTGTGGTAGTAGGGCCAGACTCCCTCTGAGTCTGCCCATACCTGAAACAGCACTTCCCAACAGTCAAAGCCCGCCTTGCTATCGTAGCGAGGCCGGGAAGTCTCAAAGTCCTTGGGTCGTCGCTCCGTGGGGAGCTGGACCTCTGGTGGTGCTCGGAGCGGGCGTGGGAAGGGCATGAAAGGCATCAACGCTGCTCCTCCAGCGGCACCCGAGACCTGACACGGGTCGATCTGCTGCTGCTGCTGTTACTGTTGTTGCTGCTACTGTTGCTGCTGCTGTCCCCTCGGAATGGGCGCCGGTGTCTCAATGCGCAGGCTCCTCATCTGCTCCATCTGCCGGCGCAGCACGTCCTCCCCAGTGGGAGGTGGCGCCTGATCCCACTCCTCGACCATGGACTCTCGTCTCTGCGCAGGGGCGGCAATGGGGCCAACAGACTCCTGGGCCGATGGGGTTGCCTCTCTCTCTCCTGGGCTGATGTCCCGGTGTCCCAGACAGAGAGACCAAGGCATCGCGGATCTGTCGCAGCGTAGCTGACTGCTCATCCTGGCGCTGGCGGAGTGACGACTGATCCACCAGCAGGAAGTCAATCGCCTTTGAGCGTGGGCTGCGGCCCCCGTTCGTGACGGTGTCCTACAGCTCCTTGCCCTTGGAGCTGCTCTGCTCCATGCTGAGGCGGTGCGAAAGTCGTCCGAACGCAGAACCGTCAGCGTTTCTCGCCGATTTAGGACGGTGGCAAAAGTCGACCTCCTGACCAAAAAATCGGCGAAGTGCTGAAAATTTAAAAATTTAAATTTTCACCACTAAAAATTGAAGGTTGTCTAAATGAAGCAAAATTTGGACCACAAAGGCGTCTGATGATGCTGAAGACAATGGTGAAATTTTCATCTTCAAAAAGTGGGGAAAAAGGCCAAAACGACCTGATTTTGTGCTCAGGCCGAAAAAATGAAGAATTCAAATCAGTGATGCGGAACGGTGAATGCTGGAGGCTACAGAGCTCCAAATGAGGCGAGAAGGGGCGCGATGGAAAGCTTGAGATCTAAGCTTTCCAACGAGCCATAGCGCGCAACTTTTGGTGGCTATCTGAGTCCGGCACATTCGGGTGAAGAGAGGATGGCGGCTGACGCGATTTGCGTCTGCGGCTCCTCCACGTCCGTGCGGCTTCCAGGAAGCTGCACGGCTGGAGTCAGCACCTACAAAAGGTACTGGTGCCTCTGGTGCCTGAGTGGCCACGGCCGCCGCTGCTGCTGTTGCTCGCTGATGGTGCTGTTGCTCGCCCGGTTTGCGTTTCCAAGTCGCCACACGGGCGGCCTCGGACCGGCTGCTGCTGCGCGCAAGGGCTCCAACGGCCTCAAGCCATTGTGGCACGTTGCAGCTGCAGCACGAACCTGCCGTTGCGGTTTCTGACGCATCAGGATGATGGCATATGCGTCGCTGCGTGCTCTTGTCGCTCCAAGCGACTCAGGGTGGTGACGGGTCCAACCAGGACCTGCTGCTGCTGCTGTGGGCTGCTGCCACTGCTGCTGCTCACTGCTGCTGCAGCTACTGCGTCTCTGCTGCGCAGCACGACGAGCACTGGCTCGCCTTTTCTGATACCATGAGAAGATTCCAGGAAGCTTCCTAGCCTTTCTGCTTGCTAGCCTGACAGCACAGGTCTGGCTGGTTGACACACAGGTCATGCAAGGGACAGCAAGGGTAGGGAGAGACACGTGCACTTGTATCTCAAGCTTCAACTGAAGTAAATGCAGAGAGAGATAACAAATGACAGGTCCACAGCATAAATAGCCGCCGTGGCTCACGGCGGGTGGCACACACGGCGGTGCTTGTCAAACCTGAACCGGCCCAAAACCACTGTTTTGGCCATAATTCTGCGCACAAGCATCCAAACGGAGCGCCGTCTGATGCTACGGATGCACGACAAAAAGACAGACACAACGACTAGTCACACGCCTATTTCCGGGAACAGCCGGAGAGTGTAAGAAAACAAACATGTAAATCAGCCTGGCAGGGTTGTCCACCGAGGAAATCCTGAAGACTTCCAAACGTAGTCCGTGGGCTGTGGGAGCCCTCTGATACACTGGGTAGGCTGCGAGGCTGCCTCCAGTGGGTGGAGCATCACCTAAGGGAACTCTGTCTCCAGCTGGGTCCGCCTCAAGGATCTGCACGAGCATGGACACGGCCGAGTGGTCACAACCAACTGTACAACTGTGTATGACTGACAACATCACAACACAGACGACGCATCTCCTCCTGCTGGCTGCGCAGGTTCGCAATGGCCTGCGAGCGAGGGCTCAATACCCCTGAAGAAGAGGTGGGATCACCTGGTCCCTTGTCCTTGTCGTCGGGCGAACTCATGTCGCCGCTCATTATGGGACGATAGGTCAATTTTGTTGGAATTCAAAACCGTCTGCGTTTTTCGAAGATTTAAAACAGTGGCAACTTTTGACTTTCCGGGTGAAAATTTGGCTAAGTGTAATGCTGACGTTAGCAAGTGGTTGCTGACGTCAGCACGACCTGATGACGTCAGCAGTCAACAATGCGTCAGCTTGTCCCCTCTTTTTTTTACCTTGTCACGGTTCTGCGCGCGTGTGGAACCGCTTCGCGGTGGCGCAGAGCTGCTCCGCGGAAGCTGCGCAGCAGCTTCCGCCCAGCTGCTACTACAACTGTGCTGTCAGCTGCAGTAGCAGCTGCGTAGCTTTGTGTGCAGCGGTGGCATCAGCGGCTGCGCTGCTGCTGCTGCGCGCTGTGCCTGCTGCTGCGCGCTGCTGCTGCTGCGCGCTGCAGCTGCTGCTGGCTGCCGCTGCCGCGCGCTGCTGCTGCTGACGCTGCTGCGCTGCTACGCTGCTGCTGCCGCCGCGACTGCCGCTGCTGCTGCTGTGCCGCTCCCGCCGCTGCCGCTGCTGCGCTGCTGCTGCTGACGTTGCTGCTGCGCTCCCGCCGCTGCCACTGTTGCGCTGCTGCTGCGGCCGCTGCTACTGCGCTGCTGCTGCCGCCGCTGCTGCCACGCTGCTGTTGATCTGCTGCTGCGGCTGTGGGAGGGCGGCTGCGCGTACTACAGCCACCACACACCTTTGCGTGGCGGTACACGCCGCTGCTGCTGCCTCTGCAGCTGCGATCTCACGTGGTGGATGGAGTGCGTTGACGGCGACCGGCCGTCTCCAACAGATCCGAGAAACTCTGCTGCAGCGGTGACTCTCACCGCTGCTGCTCCGCTGCGTCTCTGCCGCGCAGCTCAGTGAGAACTGTCTCACTGCTCTGATACCATGAGAAAGTGCATAGAAGCTTCCTAGCAACACAGCCGCTGACCGGGCGTCAATGCCTGATCAGACGGTGACGACGGTCACAGGTCGTACACACAACAGCAAGGGTTTGGCTAGGAGACACAAGACACAGTGTTAGAATGCTTCAATATAGCATATGCAGAGAGAAATGACAAATGACAGGTCCAAGGCATAAATACCTGCCGCGGCGCACGGCGGGTGTCGCACGCGGCAGTCCAAGAGTTGTCCTAAAAACCGGCCCAAAACCACTGTTTTGGCCGTAACTCTGCGCACACATGTCAGAATACTATGCCGTCTGAACCTAGATGTGCAGAATCAAAAGAAGGACGGTACGACTGGTCACATGCATGCATCCATCGTCTGACAGTGAGCATACAATGCAAAAGCATGCAAATTGGCCTCATGGCCAGTCCGCCGAAAGACGCCAGCAAGACGTAGAAGACACAGCAAAGAGTCCCGGTGGCATCTGGGGCTTTGGAACAGTGGTCGGTCAGCTCCAAGCGGGTAGTCCGCCGCCTGTCGTCGCGCCGGTGTCACCAGGGCCGCCTGCCTTGGGGATCTGCACGAGTATGGACACGGCCGAGTGGTCAGAGTTATCTGTACAGAAACGGCACAAAGCACAACACCACCATTTTGGGTAATTTGCACTACGTTTGAAGTGGATGAAGATTTTGACGGAGGAGTTAATGCCAAAAAATCGTGTTACTTTTATTCTTTACATATAGTTGATGTATGCAGCAGGGCGTTCGTGATGCGAAGTGGTATGTGATGAGAAACACGTAGAAATTCCATTTGCGTCGTTTTTCATGTGCCTTTGATATGTTAACTTTCAAAAATGATCTTAATTCAATACCCTTGAAATGTTTGGTCTAGTTGCAACCGCTCACATCCATTGACCACTTTAAGCCATAACAATGTTTACCTCACTTCTCTTTCTACTAATGGTGTTTGGACCGGGGGTTGGGGGGGGAAGGGTTGGGCTTATGCAACATTCCAACTATAAAATTCGAATCTGACCATGGAGAGTTAATCCATTCTCCACTTTTATATTGTACTAGTCCCAACTTATAACTTGGCCTTTCATTCACAAGTGGGATTGAACTGTCATTAAAACTTTGGTTATAAGTCTGTGCTTTCTCCACGGTGAGTCAAGAGTAGGATCATAGGAAGACGAAACGAATGGACATGCCGGGTCTTGTTCAATCCCTTGCCTTGTTTAGGTGCTGAGGTTGTTCCTTTGTCATTTCCTTTCGACCAGGGGCAAAATACAACTGCCGTGGTGCTCGAACTTGACTCGTTTCAAGACATTTAGTCTCTGGCGAGGAGAATGGTTTGAATGGACAAGAAACTGAGTGTCTGCTTCGAGAATGTAGTTTAAATGTCAAACGGAAACTGTAAGTGCAGAAACAAGCAAAATTTGAAAGTGGGAAACCATATCTCGGCTTATGGATTTCTTTGCTTTCAGTTTGTCGTTTTGTTCAGGGCTCGATGCCATCCAAGGCCGACCGCCGGACACGACGTGCCGATGTGGCGCTAGTCCACCTGTTCTCACGTGGCCGCAGCGAATGATGTTCCTCGCTTGGCCCCTGCCCCTCGGGAGGGTTGCTGGAGTCCGCTCATTGATGGCAGGTCGAACC
>SZWC01027928.1:0-10936 GCA_023375785.1 Penium margaritaceum | reverse complement strand
GCTCGATGCCATCCAAGGCCGACCGCCGGACACGACGTGCCGATGTGGCGCTAGTCCACCTGTTCTCACGTGGCCGCAGCGAATGATGTTCCTCGCTTGGCCCCTGCCCCTCGGGAGGGTTGCTGGAGTCCGCTCATTGATGGCAGGTCGAACCTGCGTGGCTGGACGCGTCCGCCTCGGCCGACAGCTCAACCACTTTTTCCGGGCTTTGCGTGGAAGATGGACTGTTTGCTGCCATTGCCGCTACGTCATCCCAAGTTCTTGTGCTGCCCGTCTTTCGGTGGCACGTGGAAAGGAGAACTCTGATGCTGTCTCGCCTTAGACGTTTTGTGCTCTTTCAGGCAAAAGATCGCGGTCTGAGTGTTGAGAAAGTTTGTTCGGTCTGTGGGGTTGAGTGGTTTCTAGAATAGATTTTCCTTTCTCGGTCCTGTTTGTTGATTTATTGTCCCGTTACTAGTATGGACACTGTACTCGAGCTAAGGCGAACTCTTGGGAGACCACGTCTTTGGCAAATACGATCCTCACACACGTCGATTCAGAAGCTATGGAAGTGCTTATAAGAACGACGAGAACACTGTTAGCCATGTCTGAGAAACAATCGTTTTCAGCCCAGAATTTTCTTATGCTGTTTGACGAGTAGGTCGTAGAGCAGCCTGGGTTTGTTGGTAGGTGCTACAAAGTTGACAGGGTCAATTGCAAGTAGCTTGAAATTTATCCATTCAACCATAGATGTTATGGCAATGTTCACCAGGCATCATTAGGTCTGATGTTCCAATGACAGTCAAATGAGTTCGACAAAGAGTCCCGCATCAGACTCGTGTCTTCTTGCGCAAGCTGTGGCCGGAGTTGTTTCTTCGCTTTTGGGTTTCAACTCTTCGGGCCTAGTTTTAAATGGAAAGCACAGTAACTCGTCTTAATTAGTTGCTGTTTTGCCCATGCTGGAGGGCAGCGATATTTTCGCTTGACTGGCCCCTTGCAAACTGGGTGGCCGCACTCTATATCATTGCAGCGTCAGCATCAAAACTGAAAGAGAAATTAATTGTGTCAAACTTTGGCCCCAAACCCAAGGGTGTTGCGCGCAAGGTTTTGCTGCGAGGTCCACGAGCCCCCATGTTGGGGCAGTCGTCCGCCGCCGCTGTTTTTGCAGTCAGAAGAATCTGAAATTGAAATATGATCGAACGAGGATTTGCTGCCAGGTTTCCTCGATTGGATTGAAGGATGCCGTTCGATTGCAATTGAACCTCTACAATTGAGCAATTTAAAGACGAGACTTTTTGTCATCGATTAGGTGGTTCGCCTCTTTATTGCCGGGGTCGTCCTCTGAGTGAGCGTTTGAGGGATTATCGTTCGCTGTCCCAGATCTGGGACCCCGAATCGAGGAAACAAACTGCGTTTGAGAAAGGGAAGGAGAACCTCTTTCTCCTGACACGATGTGTCGACTCGCTTGCAAGCGTAGTAAGAGGCGAGCTCAGCTTTCCAAACCCTAGACGCTCACCCCCAGGCTGCCTCCGCTCTCCGTCGAGGGGTGGCGATCATGGCACAAAGAACAGATTTTCTCCTGCCTCCCTCGCTAGCCGCCACCGCCAAGATGCGGCTGCAAGGCTTTCCTGCCAAGCTTCAGCCCTTGAACGCGCGCGGGAGGGAGTGAGGGGGGGGGGGGGGCATTCGTACCATCACGAGAAATCCGCACTCGCAGAGTGGCGCGTGTTGCTCTCCCTATGGCGGCCGACTGCTCCAGCCCCGAACAGCTCATAAGCAGCCTATTGGCATCCAACTCTTTCACGTCATCATTGCGTGACGTGATACACCCAGAAACGATTCTCGCGCCCTCAACCACTTCGCACGAACGAACTGCGTGACGTTTCCCCCTCGACGGCTGTTGAGCTATGACAGCGACAGTCAGCGACGGCATTGAGAGCATTTGAAAGCAACTGAGTGCTTACCCTTGGGCCAGTTAGGAACGCGTACCTCTCTTTTGACTTGCTTGAGTCTGACGGTGATCGACCAACTGCGCAGGGGTGGGGCTGGTTCTAGAATTACATTCATTCGGTAGAACAAAGCACAGTTTTCTCGCACTCTCTAGTGATCCCTTCACGGAATCTTCTGCAAGCCATGGCCCACGCACTAGCTCCGGAGTGGAATTGCCTCCTCGACTTCAGTCGGCACAACGAGGACGCCAAACTGCACCGCTTTACAACGCAGCTTCGCGGAAGGCGGAGTTGCGACGTGGCCGCTCGCTCCCCTATGGCATGCTCGCCTCAAAGCGCGGGCCGTCCTTCTCCCCTGTCTTGCGAGGAAGCTTCGGTCTGTGATCTAACGTACGGAGATGACACGTGTGCGGTCGGCACCCCTTTGCCTTCCCGGCCTGTCTTGGGGACAGGTGACGCCAGCCTCCCCTGCCAACGTCACGTCCTCCTCTGTTACAAGGAACCCAAGGACTGGCCGGCAAATTGTAACTCCTTCGACTGGGGAACCATGCCGAGGAACCTACGCAATGCCATGGTGGCCCGTGAACGAGCTGTCAAGAAGAAGGTGAGGACGGGGGCGGTGGAATGACCTCGGTTGCTGTTGCCAGTCTTGACGTGCTGCCGCTACCGCGCCACTGCGCTCGTGTCAGTGCTGCCGTCCCGCAGCTGTCTCTGGTGACGTGCTCCTACTAGTGTTGCTGCAATCGCGTTGCTAGACCGGAGGACAAGGGCTGGCTTTCTCATCAGCTGAGTTGTGCCCCAACCCGCGGCCTCCGCTTAAAAGACACCACCTTCATGAACCTGACCCCGGGCCGCACGTTTGATTCCGATTTCTATGTTGAGGGGTTCCAAGTCGTTTCTGAAGAAGTCGACCACATTTTCAGTTGACAACTTCTTTCCCACTCGCTCACCTTGCCTATACCTCATCTGTCATCCATGGCATTAGCCATGGATTACCTTCACTGCGATCTTGCTCCCGTCTCAATCTCTCGCCGCCTGTTGTACCTTCCTTCGTTTCTTTCTTATTTGGTGCTGCAGTGTTCCCTCACAGTGTGCGAAGGGCGCGATGGCGCCGGGTCCTACAATGGCGACGTCCTTGTCTTCCCTGACATGCTCATCTACCGGTGAGTTTTGGTAAAGGTTGCGGTCCTCCGACTACCTCTATCACCTCCATTCCCCCCCCGCCTTAATTCCCCGCCACCATCCTTGCCCCTTCCCCCCGCCATCTTCCTTCCCTTCCAACACGTTTTGTGTCCTCAGGCCTTTACTTCTTGTCCGAACCTTGCCTTCTGCAAAGCCGTTTAACTCCCTGTTGGGCATGGTTCTACCGTTGCCTCATGCAATACATCATGTCTACGTGCTTTCTGAACTTGTTTCAAAGTTCACATAGGGTGCTCGTTGATGACTGGCTCTCGAGCACTTTGAAGCTCCTTTCTGAGTCATGTGCTGTGTGTTTTTTTCTTCTTTTGATGCTTTCAGGGCCCTGACACGCTTTGACGTCGACTACTTTGTCACAGAAGCATTGATTGAGGAGCGGGCGCAGTACCTTGAGCCGGAGCCACTGACAGGCTGCCACGTGTTTGTGNCCCGGGCCGCACGTTTGATTCCGATTTCTATGTTGAGGGGTTCCAAGTCGTTTCTGAAGAAGTCGACCACATTTTCAGTTGACAACTTCTTTCCCACTCGCTCACCTTGCCTTTACCTCATCTGTCATCCATGGCATTAGCCATGGATTACCTTCACTGCGATCTTGCTCCCGTCTCAATCTCTCGCCGCCTGTTGTACCTTCCTTCGTTTCTTATTTGGTGCTGCAGTGTTCCCTCACAGTGTGCGAAGGGCGCGATGGCGCCGGGTCCTACAATGGCGACGTCCTTGTCTTCCCTGACATGCTCATCTACCGGTGAGTTTTGGTAAAGGTTGCGCTCCTCCGACTACCTCTATCACCTCCATTCCCCCCCCGCCTTCATTCCCCGCCACCATCCTTGCCCCTTCCCCCCGCCATCCTCCTCCCCTTCCAACACGTTTTGTGTCCTCAGGCCTTTACTTCTTGTCCGAACCTTGCCTTCTGCAAAGCCGTTTAACTCCCTGTTGGGCATGGTTCTACCGTTGCCTCATGCAATACATCATGTCTTCGTGCTTTCTGAACTTGTTTCAAAGTTCACATAGGGTGCTCGTTGATGACTGGCTCTCGAGCACTCTGAAGCTCCTTTCTGAGTCATGTGCTGTGTGTTTTTTTCTTCTTTTGATGCTTTCAGGGCCCTGACACGCTTTGACGTCGACTACTTTGTCACAGAAGCATTGATTGAGGAGCGGGCGCAGTACCTTGAGCCGGAGCCACTGACAGGCTGCCACGTGTTTGTGTGCTGCCATGACACCCGGGGTTCTTTGTGCGGCAAGATTGGACCACGAGTGGCGGACGAGTTCACAGCTCAGCTGGCGAGGCGGGGACTCCAGGGTTTAGTGAGGGTTTGGAGGTGCTGCCACCTGGAAGCAGATGGCAGCAGTGGCACACCACGGTGCGTTGGCAACATAGCTGTGTACATGCAGGACGTTGGTGCAGGACCTGATGCAGCTGGCAGGAGTCTTGCTCCTCGTTCAAGGGGGGACTGGTATTCTCGAGTGANGGCATTAGCCATGGATTACCTTCACTGCGATCTTGCTCCCGTCTCAATCTCTCGCCGCCTGTTGTACCTTCCTTCGTTTCTTTCTTATTTGGTGCTGCAGTGTTCCCTCACAGTGTGCGAAGGGCGCGATGGCGCCGGGTCCTACAATGGCGACGTCCTTGTCTTCCCTGACATGCTCATCTACCGGTGAGTTTTGGTAAAGGTTGCGGTCCTCCGACTACCTCTATCACCTCCATTCCCCCCCCGCCTTCATTCCCCGCCACCATCCTTGCCCCTTCCCCCCGCCATCCTCCTCCCCTTCCAACACGTTTTGTGTCCTCAGGCCTTTACTTCTTGTCCGAACCTTGCCTTCTGCAAAGCCGTTTCACTCCCTGTTGGGCATGGTTCTACCGTTGCCTCATGCAATACATCATGTCTACGTGCTTTCTGAACTTGTTTCAAAGTTCACATAGGGTGCTCGTTGATGACTGGCTCTCGAGCACTTTGAAGCTCCTTTCTGAGTCTGCTGTGTGTTTTTTTCTTCTTTTGATGCTTTCAGGGCCCTGACACGCTTTGACGTCGACTACTTTGTCACAGAAGCATTGATTGAGGAGCGGGCGCAGTACCTTGAGCCGGAGCCACTGACAGGCTGCCACGTGTTTGTGTGCTGCCATGACACCCGGGGTTCTTTGTGCGGCAAGATCGGACCACGAGTGGCGGACGAGTTCACAGCTCAGCTGGCGAGGCGGGGACTCCAGGGTTTAGTGAGGGTTTGGAGGTGCTGCCACCTGGAAGCAGATGGCAGCAGTGGCACACCACGGTGCGTTGGCAGCATAGCTGTGTACATGCAGGACGTTGGTGCAGGACCTGATGCAGCTGGCAGGAGTCTTGCTCCTCGTTCAAGGGGGGACTGGTATTCTCGAGTGACTCCTTCTGACGTGTCGACGATTTTGGACACNAGCATTGATTGAGGAGCGGGCGCAGTACCTTGAGCCGGAGCCACTGACAGGCTGCCACGTGTTTGTGTGCTGCCATGACACCCGGGGTTCTTTGTGCGGCAAGATTGGACCACGAGTGGCGGACGAGTTCACAGCTCAGCTGGCGAGGCGGGGACTCCAGGGTTTAGTGAGGGTTTGGAGGTGCTGCCACCTGGAAGCAGATGGCAGCAGTGGCACACCACGGTGCGTTGGCAACATAGCTGTGTACATGCAGGACGTTGGTGCAGGACCTGATGCAGCTGGCAGGAGTCTTGCTCCTCGTTCAAGGGGGGACTGGTATTCTCGAGTGAATCCTTCGGACGTGGCGACGATTTTGGACACTCACATTCTCGGAGGCAAGTTGGTGGATCGGCTTTGGCTCGGCAGACTGGACGGCTGCAAGGACAATGGCTCTTTTGGTCTTTCTTCCACTCTGAACATCCAACTCCCGCCTCTGCCCATGCCCGCTGCTGGAGTTTCCGCGCTAGGGGCAGTGGGCCGAGGTCAGCAGCAACATCCGCAACGGCAGCTCTCGGGAGGGCAGTCGCAACATCAGGCACCCCATGGTTGGGCGCGGCACAATGATTCGCTTCAACAGAAGACGTGTGACGATAAGAGCTGTTGCTCTGATGGGTGTCTTGCTAGTGCTGTGTGCACCATTGGTCTTGCTGGCACAACCTCCTCCCCTCTCTCTTCTGTCGCCTCAAGCTTTGACACAACCGGTGTGCTGCAACACCAACAGCACNTGCTGGAGTTTCCGCGCTAGGGGCAGTGGGCCGAGGTCAGCAGCAACATCCGCAACGGCAGCTCTCGGGAGGGCAGTCGCAACATCAGGCACCCCATGGTTGGGCGCGGCACAATGATTCGCTTCAACAGAAGACGTGTGACGATAAGCAGGTCAAGAGCTGTTGCTCTGATGGGTGTCTTGCTAGTGCCGTGTGCACCATTGGTCTTGCTGGCACAACCTCCTCCCCTCTCTCTTCTGTCGCCTCAAGCTTTGACACAACCGGTGTGCTGCAACACCAACAGCACGAGCAGCAATCATGGATGCAGTCGGCCAGCAGCTGCAACAGCAGTGGCTCTGGGCTGGCCCACAAAGGTTCCATGTCGGGCCTGGGCAGCCGCTCATCAAACAGCAACGGGGAAGTGGAGAGTCGCAGTTGTCCGGAAGGGGAAGGAAGACCTGGACCAATGGGTCAGACGGAGGGTGCTGGCGGTTCTCCACTGGATACTTTCAGCGGATGGTTGGATTGTGCCTCTGCTCCAGCTGCCGCTGCTCCTGCAACATGGACTCTTGTTGCAGGCTCAGCAGGGCCACCGGTCACGTCATCACCCTGTCAGCAGACAAGTGCAACTCTTGTTTTCACAGATAATGTGGGGCAATCTCCAGGCAAACTTGCAACTGACCCAGGTTCCATGCCAAACGCCCAGCCTACCAGCAAGAGCAGGAGTGCCGATAAAAGCTCTTGGAAGGCGTTTGGGCATCATCATGGGACACTGACATGGGTGGTTGGCGGTGGCCTTGTAGCAGCAGCAGTGGTTGTTGCTGCAGGTGTGTGGGCGCGGTCAGGGGCTGCAGGTGATGAGAGCTGCAGCAGCAAGCAGTAGCTCCACCATCATCTCTCCCAGCTGTCATCTGCTTCATTTTGGTTCTTGTCAAACCGTCGTTCTAGTCCCCAAAGACATGCCTTTGGCACGAAGGACTTGTACATACAAACTGTTGGATTGCGGGGTCTACGCTCGTCTAACACATTGTGCGAGGTTGGTTGCCGTGACGCGTGAAGGCCGGTGAAGAAACTGTGCTACAGTCTGCAGACTTCTTTGTGGCAATCTTGTGTGTGGCAGCAGCAGTCTTCTCTTGCACATACATCCATTGTTCATTACACTAGTATCTCGCTTAAGTTATGGCCAAGAGCAAAACGAAACGAATCAAGAAAGACGGAAAAGATGGACTAACCACTGCTTTGAGTGAATAAACATTGTGAACTTGTGGCGTTGTTCACTCTGCTACTTTTCATGTTGAAAGCACCATGTGAGTTTTCCGCTCTGTCGGCCTGTCAACCTGTGGAATCAATGACTGGTTGCAGAGTAGAGGAACAATGTCTTCCAGCCCCATGCAGTGACTCAAATTTGGCCGCAAGCTCATGCCCGAATCCCCTGCGGCAAGATTTGATTCACCTACTGCGACACCCGAACATGGGCTTTCTGTTGAGCCCGGAAGGTTAGTCTTACGTGAAACAAGCATTACCATAGTGACACTTCCACGTAGACTGTTTTTACTGACTTCATTTGGTCTTCAGTTAGGATCTGTTTTCTGAAAATGTGAGCCTACCATTCAGGTAGGCTCACATTTCCAGAACATTTTCCTCCTTTTCTATCAGTTAAAGCCGACAATAACTTTCAGCCATGTAGTTTTTGAACTGCATAGTCCAACACCCCTATTGTTTCTTTGGTGTTTGATTTTGGTCGAACTGCCTCTTCATGTTCTTTGCCTGTCCTTAGAACCTCGGTTGTCAAATCTTGAAAAGTCTGAAAGTTCAGGGCAAACTCACACCTCGCAGCGTGCTTCACTGTTCGCTACGTAGCTTGCTGCACAGCTTGCTTTGTAGCTCAATGTGTACCTTGCATTATGCCATGCCTGCGTGTAGTATCTGGTGGAATGCACTCAACACTTCGATACCTCACGTTCCGCCTACAGTCCATGGGAGACTCCATGCAGAACACTAAATTGTGTGTAGAGGAATAGGATTTCCCACATTCAAGAGTGAGTCGTCCATGAGAGCAGAATTGAATAGACACTTGAATGGTTGAAGGAAAATAATTATCCTTGTGAAATGTAAGAGACTACGGTGATCCTAGAATGATCTCAGTTTGCAAGACATCAGCTCAGGATGACAAGAGAGGCATGACCNAAACTTTGACACATTCACCAAGTTGAAGGTCCTGGTCTGCACGGCACATCGAGTCAAGGGTCTTCATTATTGGATGGTGGCACAGACCGGGGAGGTGGTGGTGGCAGGGGAGATGATAAATCAACTGATGCAGGTGAGTCATTGCGCTCCAAGCGTAGTGGTGTGTCCCTGGAATGAGTCACCGTCATAAGCACAGTAACACATGTGCTCATTGAGGGACGCTGAGAGGGATCTGTTTGGAGGCATCGTCCTGCCAGGGTTGCTACGGCTTGAATCGAACTCAATGAAATTGCTTCCTGCAGAGCATCAGATCAGATGACTCCTGGAACAAAGAAGGAAATTTCAAAATACATATCTGGGCATGAAATGTACCTGCAGGTAAGGGTCAATGTAGGCAAGAACCTTGCCTTCCTCAGCAATGATAGGGCGCATGAAGTCTGCAAGAATAGACTCATGTGGACCTCTTGTGAGGTCAAGGGCGCGCCGACCAGTGAGAAGCTCCAGGAGCAAAACACCAAAGCTGTACACATCACTGGTTGTGGAGAAAGTGGCATTTGCAGCACTTCCAAACACGACCTGCTCAGGGGCTGCAGAAGGGTGTTCCATTCTCTACTCAGCGTTTGCAGAATTGGGCTGAAAAGTTCTCAGAAAAGATGCTACTGAAAGAAACACCTACATGAGAATCCAGATCTTTGAACTGAAGGAAGCATTGAGTGTGCTCTCAAGCCCTCAGGCAACAGAATAAGCTCGCCATAGCCAGTCAACTTCGCCACATAATCTTGTCCAAGGAGAATGCGAGCCGAGTTCATGGAGCAATGTGGAATTGGTGGTCGCAGCTGCAGGAACAGCAAGGGAAGATGAATGCTGATAGTTGACTCAATTTTCATGCGCTACTGCTTCTTGACTTTGAAAAGCACGCACGTGCCTCATGTAGGTGATGCAGTCCTCTGGCGACAGCTAGAGACACCTGCAATCTCTGCTGCCAGGAAAGCTTTCCAAGCCGGCCATAGAGGTGTTCCCTGAGTGATCCCTGGGGCATGTGCTCGTACACAAGCAAGCGTTCTGGACCTTTTGCACAGTAACCGAGAAGCTTGACAAAACTTGGGTGATNTCCCAACGAAGATATTTGCTTCGCACAACGCTCAAAGTCCTCAGCCAGGCTCCGGAAGCGTGCTGGAAGGTGTAGACGACGGACAACCATCAGAGGCAAAGCACGATGCCTGAAGAGGTAGTAAGATGAATACGAGCCTCGCTTGATCAACGTGCTCTGTCGGAAACCCTGAGTTCCTTCAAAGATCATTTTAAACGGAAACTTGACGGCAGTGCATTCTTCTTCGTGAGATGCCGCGGCCACTTTCCGCGCTTTCAATCTTCTGAAGGAAATCCACGCAAGCGCTGCGACAATTAGTGACACCAAAATGGCAAAAACTGCGATGGTCGCTGAGGCAGCCCATATTAGGGAGGTAGGGATGCTTGTTGCGGGGGCTTCCGAGGGAGGGATAGCTCCTTGAATGAAGACGGAGTCCTCACTCATAGCTGCGGATCCACCTGCCGATTCAAAGCGCTGTGGCAGAAGCAGCTTCAGCAAGTCGTCGTCCACGTTTATGGCGGCTGAGTCTGGTGCATCCTGGGCGCAAACGAGTGGTAGAACACTCGGGGCTCCTCGGTGCAGTCGCGGTGCTGTGCCACCGCGAAAGAGCTGACCCAAGTAGAGCTCCTGCCGCAGGAGCTCTACTAGACGCAGGAGTCCTGCGTCTAGTTGGCACTTCCCCGACGTCAGACCCGATGCAGCGCGCCTCACTTCGCACCACACCTCGCGCCACGAAGCATCGCCTCGAGTAGCCAGGACGCGACGAACTTTCATCCGTACTAAGTTGAACACAGACTAGAAGCTGGAGAAACTTTCTGAAGCTCCAGGTGGGGGACCACCATAACCCAGTCCGTCTTCTTGTGACATGGGCTTGGGGAGCTTTTATACCCCTCCAAGGCCTAGGCAGCCCCATGGATATGTCATTAGCATTCACAAAATTTACATACGATATGACGCCCGCGGTATGGGTTACATAGTGGTGGAAGTTCGAGTTTCATCTCCACGACCAAATGAATGGGTCACTCTAGTTCCAAGATAAGAAATATTCTAGATCAAAACAGTTACTATAATAAAACAGATATCTTTTCAATTTCAATACCTCATTTTCACCATGTAACCGAACTCACAACTCTTCTGCAATAACAAAAAGGGAAAGAGTTGTTTCAGGGTATGTACGCCCCTGTTTGAGAAAACCTGAGCTCTTGCAGTGCCAAGATTCAGCTGAATCTGGAATGATTGAATCAAGGAAAAGGAAGAAAGTACTGAGAAACTGCTAGGAAGCTTCCTAGCCTTGCTGCTGCTGACGTGGCGACACTGTCCAGTCAGCTGACGCACTAGCAAGCAGGCAGGTGCAAGAAACAGCAAGGATCAGTCTAGGGAGACGCGC